>PVJH01020298.1:0-41036 GCA_004026705.1 Nesogale talazaci | reverse complement strand
GCCAAAAGAGACCCATAATTCACAGAACACCGAAAAGACGGGTGCCAAAAGAGGTGTGGCTGGTACGTGGAATAGGAGGCCTGGGGGCACGGTGGTGAAAGGAGACTGTGGCTGCCGAACAAACTACGGGCACCCCCTGGGAGAAAAGACGAGGCACTGTGCGGCTGGAAAGATCATCGCCTTGAAATCTCTCTGAGGCACGGCGATTCTGTCTTCTAGGGCGGCCGTAAGGGGGGTGGCACCGCAGTGATTGTGGTTGTTGATCAAAGACCCCTCCCCCCTCCATTCGTATAATCACATCTATCTGGTGGTGGTTAAGTAGCCAGGAAATGGTGCGGACTCCTGGTTGCACCAAAAAGCAACCTTTGCCTGGAAGTGGTTGGAGTTGTTGAACAGCGACCCCTTCTCCAGAAATATATGGTAACCCCAGGTAGTTTCTCCTCTAGGGCCTCCAGTTTCTATATAAAATATGTATAATACATAAACATTTTATTTATAATAGATAAATATATAGTATATTTACATATCTATTTGTATTTATTGGCTATTCAAAGGCATCCAATTGTGCAAATAATCATACTGTTTAGAATAGGAATTCCAGGATATTTCACTGTATTTTTGAAGAGCCAGCTCATAGACTAAAAGACAATCATTAAAAACAGGAAAGGGATGCTTTGTAGTGCACAAGTAGGAAAGGTTGGCTTCAAGATTGTGTCCTTTCACAAGATTTATTAAACTTGTCAGTTGAAGAAATAATCCCCAAAGCTGGGTAGTTTGAAAAAGAATCTGGCATCGTCAATTATATTCACTCTCCAGTTGATATAAGTTTGTTGGTCAGAAGAAAAAGATGACGTGCTTGTATTATAGTTCTGGCGAAGAAATTGAAAGTATTATGGACTGCCAGGAGGACAACAAATGTGCCTTATAAAAAGCACAGGTGAATTCTCTGAGCGCTTTGGGCATTATATCAGTACATGGCGGTCCCTAGTAAGGTATAGGGTAAGAATCAAACAGCGTAATCTTCTGTTGGACATAGGGTTACTAAGATTAGGAGCTGATTTGACAACAGTTAACAGACACAAAAGCAATAAATCCAGAATGTCTGGAGCCAGAGAGTATGGCTGAACCATTGAAATTGCTAGTCTGAGATAATCTTTAAGTTAAAAAAAAAATCCCTTGAGGTTTTTTAAAAAAATCAAACAGCAGCTTGACTAAATTAGTAAATATTTCCCTTCATTGTTGTGCCTTTTATGTATTTTTCACTTGAGACTTAGAAGCAATATGAATTGCCCCCCCCCCCACGTGTGACATGCTTAGAAGTGTCAACTCTGAGTCCAACCATCAGACCCGTGGTACAAAGGTCTAGTGAGGGTCTTCTAAAGAAAGCAGCCCATGGAAAGTCTATGGAGGACAGTTCTAGTACTGACATTAAAGGTCGCCATGAACCAGGATCAACTCCAAAACAACTGGATAAAATAATTATAAAAAGGTAAATCATGTTGTAAAAAGTGTCGGCTATAGCCTCTCCTGGAATGATTAGCTTATGTGCAGGCATTCTGCCAATGGTCTTTGTAACAGTGACTGGTATTAGTAGATTCAGGTTCTCCTAGCCAGATGTGTTAGTCCGGGTAGACTAGAGAAACATTCATAAACATGCATATGGATATAAGGGAAAGGTTTATGTACAAGAGGAATGGAACATTGAGAAGGCATCCTAACCCCGTCTAAGGTCATGAGTCCGATATTAGTGCATATGTCTATAAAGTCTTCTTCCGACTTACAAAGCACGTGTGATGGCACCAGGTCAGTGGGTGCAGAGTTTTGTATATCCAGTGGCAGTAGAAGCATGCTGGTGCTGGCAGGGGTGTCCCCATGGCTCCTCGTTTCCAGGGCTCAGGGTCCTTCAGAAGTATCCTGGGGCAGCAGAAGCATCTCAGCACTGGCAGGGGTCTCTCTCTCTCTCTCTCTCTCTCTCTCTGGCTTTTCCAGATTTAGAGGTCTGATTCCATCAGGGTAAGCCCATGTGGCTTCTCCTTCCGCTCCTCCAGTTCCTAGGACTCAGATTCACATCATCATGCTGCCATATGTCTTGTCAGTAGAGAGTCTTCAAGGGACTGACTCAAGTCTCTCACCTCCAATTGGGAAATATCTTGAGACTTCCCAGAATTCTCAGGAGAAAGCCATGCCCACACCGAGGGCTCATTGGCTACCTCCAGATTGACAGGCCAGTCTCTACCCCGACACTCCAACTGCTGAAATTGACACAGATCAGTGACTGCCACACCATGCCACCACTTTTTTGTTAGTTTGTTGTACTGTGATTGCTGAATGCTGCTGTGATGCTGAAAGCTATGCCACTGGTATTTCAAAGGTCAGCAGGGTCCCCCAAAGTGAACAGGTTTCAGAGGAGCTTCTGGACTCCAAACAGACATCAAAGAAAACTGGGCTCTTCACTTTGAAGGAAGCAGTCGCTGTAAACCTTATTCCCAGCTTTGGAACATGGTCACATACTAAAGACTTAAAGAATGCAAGTAGAAAGTTGTTGACGACCATGCTGGAGGATGAGTGCCTCAGATTGAAGGGCACTCAGATTGTGGACGAGGGGGGAGCTGATTTCTAAGTGGAGTCAACCATGGTGATGTGATTTGGAGAAAGCCTGTGCAACTGGAGCCTTCCGGAATCTTCATTTGTTGGTGGAATACAAGTCAAGGTAAAGAGAAACAGCTGCAAAAATCTGCTAGGGATCAGAACTTGGAATGTGTTAAGTCTGAATCTAGGAAAATTGTCAGTCATCCAAAATGAAATGGAACACATCATTCTAGACCATCATTCAGGAAAAAGCAGAAGGCATTAAAAAGACAGGAAAGAAAGACAAAAATTAAAGTGGATGTCAGAAGAGACTCTTAGTCTTGCTCTTAAATGTAGAATAGCTAGAGCAAAAGGAAGAAATGATGAAGTCAGAGTTGATTAGGAAATTTTAAAGAAAAGCCCCAAAAGATGGAGCCAAATATTATAATGAACTGTGCTAAGATTGAGAATTAGAAAGCTAAAAGAGAAGAGCACACTCCACATACTTGAAAAGAACTCAAGGAATAATTCAAGCCTTGAGTTTCAATGTTGAAATATCCTATGGGCAAAAATACTGAATGATGCAGAAAGCATCAAGGGAAGGTGGAAAACATACACAGAGTCACTGTCTCAAAAAGACCTAGTCCACCATTTCAACATGTGAAGAAGCATCAATGGTGCAGAAGGAAGAAGTTCAGGCTGCACTAAATACATTAGCCACAAGCAAGGCTCCGGGAATTGGCGGAATACCAACTGGAATGTTTCAATGACCCAATGACGCATGGGAAGCCCTCACTCATTTACACCAAGAAATTTGGAGAGTGGCAGCTGGGCCAAGGGACTGGAAGAGATGCAAATTTGTGCCCATTCCACAAAACAAAAAGTGACCCAACAGAATGCTCAAAGGATAGAACAGCAACACTAATAACATGTACCAGGAACATGTTGCTGAAGATCAGTCTCCAACGATTGCAGCAGCACATTGACAGGGAACTGCCAGGGATCCAGATTGGTTTCAGAAGAGGATGTGGAACAAGGTCCATCATTACTAATGTCACATGGATTCTAGCTCAAAGGAGAGAATACCAGAAACATGCTTACTTGCGTTTTATTGACTATGCAAAGGCATTTGACTGTGTGGCACAGGACCATGGAGTGGCTTGTTGTGTTGTGCATAGGGTCGCTATGTTTACGAACTGACTTGGTGGCCCCTAACTACAACAGCTTAACCGTGAGCCCCTCACCGAGTCCAAACTCAGTGAGGATAAGAGTTGAAACTCTGAGATTCTCCTCTACTTCAGCCAGGTCACACATTCAATTTCAATTATGAATGTTTATATCTAATAGCAAGTTCTGAGCAACAATTATGACCTCCAAGTCAATAAGAGTCAATATCGCATATTCATTACCCAATTCATAGAGCACCTGGAGTCTTTTTTTGCTGCTTGTTAATTTGTTTTATCATGTTCTGTTCTGTTAATTAAGCCAACTCTTAGTCCCACTGGTTTGGAGTGAATTCCAAGTGATTCCAATGTCCAACCAGTATTAGGAACACTAATTATAGTCAAAGAAATCAATTTCCTATCAGATATTAGCAAAGGATAATTTCCCATTATTATGAGGGAGCTTTGAAGATCTTGTGGGAAAATTCCATTATCCTTTAATCCCTTTTCCCCAAAATACATATTCCTCATAATGTAAAGCTTCTCAATTAAGAAAATGTTCTCAACCTCTGATTTTGTTACTGAGCAAAGTCAATTATCACGTGCATCCTTGGTTGTAACCTACGACAGAGTCTCTGGTTTTCTCAGAAGTCGACTAAGGAAACTTAACGGCTCCCAATTCAAAAGCCAGGGCAGAGGAGGAGTCTTATTCTGAGGACCTCTTTGAATGATGCCAGGTAATGTGTGTAGCTTCATTTTCATACGTGGAGGCAAAGACACGTGACATCCTTGATTAGGTCATACAGAGAGAGCCTCACCCAGTAAGGGAAGACTAAGTGAAGATCCAGGTTAGAGTGAACCCAATGGCAATATACTTCAGTCAGCATCGGAGTATGCCATCCCTAGGCTTCAGTCCAGCCCACTTATTCATCCTGCTTTCCCCTCTGCCTTAGGGACTTTGCAAAAGCTATGCCTCTGTCTGGAGTCCAATTCTACCTTCTACCCTAGGCATTGTCTACTCATCCTTTCAGAGTCAGTTCTGGTCTCCATTCACGTGGCATCCTCTCTTAGGATACTCCTGACATTCAGACTGGTTGTAGAGTAAAGCTAATGGAGTTAAGCTTTAGGACTCATCACTTGCACAGATCCTTCTCAAGACATCACAGAGGGTCCTAGTAGTATGTTCATGTGTCCATACTTGTAAAAGAAAATTTGTGGATAGAAGGTATGTTACCATCATTGCTTAAGGCTGTCTTGTCTGATGTTTCCTTCATCATATTTCATATGTTGGTATAAACATGATTATTTGGGGGATACATGTAAATGGATATTGAATTTAGAATACATTTAGCTTGGCTTTAGTGGGATAATATATGGAAGTGGTTGACAGTGCAGGAATGGTGGGTCTGTCAGAGTTCAGTCAAAGGCACAGAACCAGTTAAAGATAGTAGCAGAAATAGATGTAAGGAATTGACTTTATGTAATTATGGCAGGATAACGAAGCAAATTCAAAATCCAGAGGGCCTTCCCAGGTCAAACTTCCGGTCCACAAGAAAGAGACTCTCTCTCCCCAAGGAAAAGTCAAGTCCAATTTGAAGCGCTTTCAACTGATTAAGTCAAGCACCCAGGATAATTTCTCTTTCAAGTGATTCATTCAGACTCATTCAGAAGAATCCTTTAATGTAAAGTCAACTGAAAGCCATTGTTGTTAGTTAGGTATCCTTGGCTTTATTTTAATCCATGGTGATGCCATATGGCAGAGTGGAACTGTCTCATAAGGTTAACCTAGGCTGTGACCTTTAAAGGAACAGATTACTGTCTTTCTCCCACAGAGCTGCTGGATGAGTTCAAACCATGAACCTTTCCACCAGCATCCAGGGTTTTACCATTATGTTACCAGGGCTCCTGGCAACACTGACTAAACACACATCCCTAGCCAGTGAGTTAAGTCCAACTCAGGTCTTTACCAGAGCAGAAACTCTCACTTTTCTGCCACAGAACAGCTGGTAGATAAGAACATCGAACTGTGCAGTCAGCTGTTCAACACCTAACCTAGACAATCTTCTAGGTCCTATCACAGAACCCGTACCTCCAATCTTGTAAATATTTCACTGGAAAACAAGGCTGTTGTCCAGCCTAGAGAAGCTGATACAAAATAAAGTCACGTGACAAATGATTTCCAGGAATCTGTTTATCATCCACTGTATGAAATTATCCAGTCTTGACCAGAGGGTTGAGGAATAACATTTATACAGAAGGAAGAATATATTCCAGGGACCATGGTGGGGCTATTGGAGAAATGCCCGTCTTTGGTTCAAACCCATTAACTAGCAGCTTCTAGGGAGAAAAATGGGGCTGTCTGCTCCCATAAAGATTTACAGCTTCAAAACACTATATACAAATCCTATGAGTTGAAATGACTTCATAGCATTGTTTGCTTTGAGGGTAATAAATATAGTCCAACTTTCCAAGGTAAATGTTAATTATAGGAGCAACGAGATTTTAAATATGCAGCATCAGCAGCTAATTTATAGAATTTCTTTCAATACAATAAAGTATAAATGAAAACTCCAATTTTTATCAATGCCTAATGAAAACAATAAGTCTATCAGAGGTTACCAAACATATTTGATCTCCTGTTCCCTTAAAAATAATTACTCTGAGCTCTTAGTAATTAAAAACTTTAGCACTCAAACCCATACTCCAGGATAAAGTATACATACTACTTTTGGAGTCCCTTCCTAATTATCCCAGCTCCCCTGAAAGGGGACAGTATCACCCATTTGGAAAGCACTGGTCTAAATAATGCAACATAAAAAAATATATATAAAACATTCCACCCCAAACCTGCTGCCCTGGAATCAAGTCTGATCCATAAAGAGACTATATAGAGTTTCCTAGATTATAAACTTTGCAGGAGTAGACAGGATCCTCTTTCTTCCATAAAGCGGCTAGTGGATTTGAATCTCCAACCTTGTGGTTAGTTGGTTTGACCCACCCACCTTGTGGTTAGCAGTGCAGTGTCTAACCCACAGCACCAACAGTCTCCTTGTAAAAATAGCAGACATTTCCCCAGCTCCCATTTTGGGGGAATGGGGTGTTGCAGTTTTAACAGATATGCATTTCTAACTGCACTTCATTTTCCACAAAGTATTTCAATAAAACAATTAAGAAATTTTCCTACCAATGCCAGCCAGCTGCAGATTTAGATAAATACAAAACATCACTTCCTTGCAGAGTGGAGACCCAAAGTCCATCTTTAGGCCACGGACATCCCCTTACACATGATTTTTGGGAAGGAGATGAGCCAGTCAGGATGCAGTGTAGCCACAATGAAACATACAACTTTCCTCCAGTTGTATAATGTTTCCTCCCCCCAACTATCATGATCCCAATTCTCCCTTACAAATCCACCTAGACCAGAGGATGTACACCAGTAAAAAATAGCAACTGGAAACACATGTGGCGGTCATGTGCTTATGTCAATTTCATGATTGAGATGTAAAGATGGAGTCTAGCCTGTTAATCTGGAGATATCCATTGAGTAGCCAAGGAGACCTCTGTGTGGGCATGGCTTTCTCCTGAGACTTCTGGGAAATCTCATGGTATTTCCCTGGTGGAGATGAGAAGCTATCTCCCCAGGTGTTGGGAGTTAATCTCAGAGATGATGAATCATGAACAAGACAAGATGGCAGCATGTGAGAAGCTGGAGGAGCCAGAGGAGAAGCCACATGGTCATAGCCTGATGGAGCCAGACCTCTGAACCACATGGAGAGCCCTGCCAGTGCTGAGTTGCTTCTACCACCACTGGATGCTGTTGATGGACCCTGAGCCCTGGAAGGGAGGAGCCATGGAAAGATCCCTGCCAGCACCGGGATTTTGCACCCACTGACCTGTGACTTCGTGAGTCAGAAGGAGATGTTATAGACTGGTATCGGGCATATGGGCTAATATCGGACTTAAGACTTTGAACTGGACTGGGTTGGGATGCTTTCTTAATGTCCATTCCTCTTGTATATAAACCTTACTCATGTGTGTGTGTGTGTGTGTGTGTGTGTGTGTGAATTTTGTTTCTCTAATTTACCCAGACTAACACACAGGGAATCCAGGACACCATGTAAGTATGTGAAACCTGCCAAGTATTTCACAATGTGTAGGATACTTTATCTGAGGCAGCATTTCCAAGTGAAAGAACTGGCTAAAGAGGGGGAAAGTGATTTTCACAGTTTGAAGTCCTACCAGTCAAGGGTTACTACTCCCATAAAGAGTTACAGCTTTGGATATTTACAGAAGCAGTTCTACCCTGTTCTATGGGGTCACCACTAGTAAGAATGGACTCGATGGCAGTGGATTTGGAAGCCCCACTAAGGAGCTCTGGTGGGGTAATAGTTAAAGTGTCGGATTGCTAACTGAAAGCAGCAATCCAAAAGGTCAGTGGTTCAAATCCACAAGCTGCTACTCCAAAGACCGTGGTGGTGATCTGCTCCCATACAGATGACGAAGCCTTGGAAGCCGGCGAGAACAGTAATCCTCTGTCCTATGGAGTGGCTATGAATCTGGATCGAAGTGATGGCAAGGTGGTTAGATTTGGTACAGCTTAAGTTCCAATCAACAAGTTTCTTGAATTGCTCAATTCTTAGCCGAGTCTACATTTTAGGGAGCGTTATGGGGCAATGAGGCAAGTCAGTATCAGCTTAAAAAATTAATTTTACACGGTTGTGGCAGTCACCTAATCTAGTGTCAGTTTGAGGAGTAAGAGCGTAGGGGTGGAGTCTAGGTTGTCAATCTGGAGAGAGCCAATGAGACTTTTGTGGGGGCGTGGCCTTCTCCTCTGAGGATTCTGGGAAATCTTCAGGTGGGAGACTCACGACTCACTCCCTGGGAGATGTTGCAGCTGAGAAGACACATGGCAGCATGTTGGGAGACCCTGAGCCCTGGAAACTGAAGGAGCCACAGGAGACCCCTGCCAGCACTGAGATGCTTCTACTACCACTGGATACACCATACTCTGTACCCACTGGCCTGTGATTGTCCTGGTGTCATTGCATGTGCTTCGTGAGTCTGAAGAGGACTTAAAGATTGGTGTTGGACATATGGGCTAATATCAGACTTATAATTTTGAACTGGACTAAGTTGGCATGCTTTCTAAATGCCTAATGCTCTTGTATATTAACCTCTTTCTTATACACACGTGAATGTTTATGCATTTGTTTCTCTGGTCTACTCAGACTAACACAATGGCGTTACAGCAGTATTTCTTACCCAAAGAGATGAAAGGTTTTATTTAAATAATTCTTTCCTCTATTAATAGTATTAGTGTGATTTTAAAGGTCAAGTTCAAGGTAAAGTAAATGTATAAATAAATATGACATCCCAGCAAGTGAACACTAACAAAGACCACCAAAATGCAAATCTATTAAAAATAGACCTTGTCTTTGATGTTTATTTCACATTATCTAAATACAGCCAGTGACGCAAATGTACAATTTTATTTCACATCTTTGCTTTCCTGATACACACACTTCAGAACCAAGAACACGTTTGCAATATTCAAGCTGGAAAACCTTGTTTGAGGCAAACACAGTTCTCTGCTGCTTTATCTCTTCCTGCGCATGAGCAAAAGTCATCCTAAAAACTGAAGTGAAAATCAAGACCAAGCAAAGAGCAAGTGTGGGACACAGTGCTGATTGCTTTTTTTTTTTTTCTCTCAGAAACAATCACATTGCATTAAAGACTTGAACATTCTAGTTTCGATCTATGAAAATTAAAAGACATCTAAATTGGATTCTGGTACTAAATGACGGCGTGTTCATTCTGTTCAATGTTGCCCATTAGGTCTCTTGTATCGCTCGTTCCTGGAGTTGATCGACTGTTAAAATAAAGGGTGTTTTCAAAGGTGCCTTCTCCAAGTGGCTGCATACGTCTTTTCTTGTAAAAGAAATAGGCAGTGAGGCCAGCACCAACTAGAATCAGAAGGACGACAATGACAACTACGCCTGTCACACCAGAAGATGCTTTGGAAGGGTCCATCTTTCTGAACTCAGCTACAAAGAAATAAATTAGGAAAAAGGGGGGGGAGCAAAATATTAAACACTGTAGAGAACAATGCAGCTTTACACCTTTGAGAAAAAAACAAATTTTATGGTATCATTTTTCAAATCCAAAATTTGAGACAGAGAATCAAGACTATCTGTAACAGAGAATACTGAAAATGTCAAAAGTCTTATACACGCACATACCATGTTTTTACTTAATTGATGTGTGAGTCATTTAATCAATGTTTCAGAACATAACCTTTTCAAATTAAGTTAGAGCTGCTTACATACACTATCACTTTTTAAAAACTTTATAACAAGGTAAATAAAATAATGATAATAATGACAGAAAGCCAATTCTGAAAGTGGGGAAAAGTAAGGGTTGTGGAAATTTGAACTCCTAATTATAACTTGTCAACAAATAGCACCTGTAATAGTAAGAAGAAGGTTGTTGGTAAGTTGTTATATTGTTTGGAGCTATTTTAAGCATCCAACAACAAAAAAAAAAAAACAGGGAAATTTTATCTGTGACTCAATTCAGTTAATGTACAAAATCTTTTTTTATTAAGTTGCTCAGAACAAAAAAAAACACAAAGCTTCTGAGATGTCTTCTGTAGGTTCTCATATGAAACACCTTTGAAATAGAAAAAAACAAATCCAATATCTTCTGACAAAAATACAAATCGGACTCCGAGGTCTCTTTTTCTAGCACATCAGACCAAGTAGGTTAATGACTTAGTGGGATAGTGACCAAGATTAATGGAGCAATAGCATTCTACTTAAGGATGGCGCTAGTGAGAAGGTAAAACTATGGTCCTTAGAACGAACCGTATTCCTGCATGACAGTTCTGAAATGTAGAACATTTTTACCTTTTGTTGTCATCAATGTATGAGTTGGTTTAACTTCCTGAACTGCGAAAACAAAAGAAGAAAATACCAAACCTTTGTAACTATTATTTGGCTTACAGACGTATGGAATCTTCCATATTTGGTATATGATAATATGATATGCTTGTGTGTATATAGATATAGTTATAATGATGGTTCTAGTTTAGAGTTGGATGAATATATGGGAAGATTTAAAAATGAGATCTATCAATATGACCTGCAAGTAATAAATTATAGCGTAACCACACTCACTTCCATGGAGTCATTTCCAATTAACAGTGACTCTATGGGACAGAACAGAACTGCCCTGTGGGTTTCTAAATGTAAATCTTGCCTCCTCTTTCTTCTTTCAGAGTAGATGGTGGTTTTGAACTGCTAACCTTGTGGTTAGGAGACCCGCGTATAGCCACTTAGACCACTGAAGTCCAAGATATGTCAAGGTATTTGGTGGGAGTGCTATTTTATCTTCTTTCTTTGGTTAATCTGTGATCTGATTCCTGATCTCTTGGGAAGGATATCAAAGGAAGCAGAATGGCACCAAGTGTTATTTAGAAGCAGATCGCAGCACATTATGGACATTTACTGCACTCAGTTCCCCATTCCCTTTCCTTACAGGCTCTGCCCCTCAGCCTCAGAAAGAATCTTGCATGATTTATGCTGTCATAACTCTTTTATTTTAGTCATAACTCTTGCTTGCTCTCCAGAACCAAGGCCTCTTCTGGCTGGGGGCTGGGTGATTGCCTCCCTCCTGTCCCCATCCTATGGTAAGGTTTTATCCCCTTCCTCTCAACTGGCTTGCAACATTTGCAAATGCAAATGCACCGATATCCCATTCTGAGCAAACCCAAATGCAGACATCCGCTGAGCAGGGTGACAGCGGGGTGCCTCACTCCGCTGCTGCAGACAGCAATTGAGCGCCATGGCAGCACGGATGGTGTTCAGGGACCAGGGCGAATCCTTGACAAGCACAGCATCCTCTCACCCTGGACACCTTCCTCTTTGGAAGGAAGAGGGACTTGGAAAGGTAGGTGCCTTGGGGCAGAATTTTCAACTTACTTTTTTGTCTTTTACAAATGTATCCTTTATAGGAAGAACAGTGGATGTTATTCCAAAGCCCGGAAGCCGAAAGCAAATGTACGCAATCATTGCGTTCGCCAGTGGGGTCTCCTGTATTCCAGTTGACGAAGGAGACCGGGCGGTTGTTTATCCAGAGCCACGTCCCTGTTTACCACAGAAAGCCACAGAGAAGTTAAGCGCCATCCATCATAATTTGGAAACAGATCATGGAAAGGGTCGCATAACGTTATGAATGTGATGGATGTTTCTGAACTGGGCATACAAGAATGGCACGTATTCTTTAATGCACATGCTTACAATACATCTCACCATGAAGTACTTTAAATAATGCATCTTAAATTCTGCTTACTCACACATTTCTAAGCATGTTATTTCACACTAGAATTAATAATAGTTTACAAACAGACCTGAAGATGCTTTTATATAGCTTTTGTTAAAATGTTTCTCTAATCAGTACAAATATTTAGAGTGAACCTACTTTTCTTTTTTGGCATAAGATAGAAAATGCTTTATAAAATCTCTTAAAAATAACTTATGCTTTTAACTAGCACCTTTAGAGATATGTGAATCACTTACATTTTTAGTCCTTATATTTTAAATAAAAATATGATTTTGAAATTTTCCTTTTTTCACAAATTAATCATTACTTTAAGCAAGGATGTCTGGAACTAATACGTTGCCTAATATACAACATTTTGAATATGTGTGATTAATTAATGACTGTCAAAATTACCGTCAACATTCCTGTACAATCCTATCCAAAAATTGGTTTTACTCTTAAGGGGTTCCACGTGGTATGACAGAAAATCTGACTCAGCAGCACTTTCTATAGAAACCAAAGAGGAATCTGAAAAACAGAAATGGACAAATGAGAAACTGGGATGCTTGTTGGAAGATTAGGATGTCACAACAATCCATGTGAGTTTAAGATCGCCCATAGGAATTTAATAATGAAAATTTGTAGACCTTGTAAATAATGCCAATATATTCTAAGGACTTCATGTCAAGCATTTTGCTTTGGGGTTTGCAAGTTGATTCTCTCCAAATGTTTGCAACGTCGTGGAATACATACAATTGTTACTCCATTTTGTAGATAAGAAAACCAAAGCACAGAGACTGATGAATAAGAATCTATGAAGCCAAATTGTTACTAATCCCAAAGATATTGTTATACACTAAGACGTATAATTACCAAGGCAACTCCTAAGAAAATAACTAGTATAAGGGTCTTAAAACAGTAGTGGAGAATATCAAGGCAATCTGGCTGCAACATGTCACCCCAAAAATTACCAGGGATGATTCAGCTGATCTGGCTAGCTGGGGGGGGGGGGGGGAGGTTGTCCCATTCCTCCCTCAGCGCTCCATGTGCATCCCTCCTGAAGCAGCTCCTCTGTTGAAGAGGATGATGACTTTCCCTGAGAGATGGAGGACCATCCTTTGGTCGAGGGTATGCCAGTAGCTGCGTTCCCCTGTTAGAACCTCCAAACAAGTCTTAATCTGGAAATTTCCATCATCTTTTCATCTCCTTGAATCTCCACAAATGTTTTGAAGCCCTTATGGCCAGTAAAATAAGTGACAAGAGAACTCAAAAAGTATCCTAGAAAACATCTACTTAACAGAAAAGAAGGCAATAATTAAAGCATCAGGGAGGTGTGGGAGGAGAACAACTCACAAACAAATATTGTGATATATTTATATACCTATATCTGTAGAGAGAGATTTTTTTAATGGCAGACAAAAATTCTACCTTATCTGTAATTACCTGAAAGGTACCGAAGAGACAGATTGGTAGATGAGTAGAAAAATGACCAAATTGGATACTGTTTACAAATAATACTTTTAGATTAAAAAACTTAAATGAAGTAAAAGGATAAGAGGAACACTGTACCATGCCAACACTATCTTAAACAGATGGAGGGGTTAGGCTATCCTAATACTAGATAGAATAGCCTTCTCAACAAAAATTGTTACCAGTGACAAATAAGGTGTTTGGAAGTGCGAAAAGTTGCAATACAAGCATAATGAATATAATAATTATAAACTCATATGAACCTAACAGAGCTCTCTCTCTCTCTCTCTCTCTCTCTCTGCCATCAAGTCGATGCTGACTCACAGTGACCCTAAGAGCTAGGTAGAACGACCCTCTGGGTTTCAGACACCATTAACTCTTTGCATGAGTAGAAAGAGTTCCATCTTTCTCCTGTGAAGTGACTGGATTTCAAACTTCTGACCTTGTAGCTACCAGGGCTCACATACCTGGCTAAGGAGATTCATAATTGATGAGGAAAGGCTGACAAAGCAGATCTTCTGCCTCAAAGTTGGAAATCAAACTCAAGGTTGACTTATAAATGAGCCTTAGGGAAGGAAAGGGATACAGCTCTCTTTTTAAATTAATTAATTAATTCTACTGGGGGCTCGTACAGCTCTTATCACAACCACTACCGATATTCTTTGTGTCAAGCACATATGTTACCATCATCTTTTTCAAAACATTTTCTTTCTACTTGAACCCTTGGTATCAGCTCCTCATTGTTTTTCCTCCCTCCCCTACAGACTTTTGATAATTCATAAATTATTTCTTTTTTCATGTCTTACTTACACCAACTGCTGTCTCCCTTCACCCACTTTTCTGTTGTCCATGACCCTGGGAGGGAGTCATACATCGATGATTGTGATCAGTCCCCACCCCCCCTTACTCCACCCACCCATTCCCTTCCCTACCCTCCTAATACCGCTACTGCCATTATTTCTCTTGAGCGGTGTAACTGTCCTGGATACCCTGTGTCAAAAGCTCTTATCTGTATCAGTGAACATGTTCTGGTCTAGCCAGATTTGTCAGGTAGAAATTGGGGTCATGATAGTGGGGGGAAGGGAGAGCCTTAAAGTACTAGAGGAAAGTTGTATGCTTCGTTGGTGCTATGTTGCGCCCTGACTGGCTCGTCTCTTCCAATTGTCTACTGCTGGGCACCGAGTCTCCACTCTGTCCTCCCCCTCATTCACATAGACAGGATTGTTCTTTTTGGAAGATCGCCATTGAATGAAGAGCCCCAAATTGTGGCAGAATCAAAATATATAAAATATTTCAGAAGAACAATCTATGAGATTAAGTAAACATTCAAATGCATCTAGGGGGGAAAAAAACTTACATGACTTGTGTCCCCCTTGGTGGGGGTGGGCAGTAAATCACCTATGTTGTGCCCAGAAGTCCTGGTGGCATAGTGGTTATGAGTTGGGCTTCGATCTTAAGGTCTGCAGTTCGAAACCACCAGTTGATCTGTCAGAGACAGAAGGGGCCTTCCTCTCTCATAAGGGGCTACGGTCTGAGAGACTCATGGAAGTTTGACTCTGTCTGATAGGGTGGCTGTGAGTCGGCCTTGACTGAATATCCGTGACTGAGGTCTCTAAGTTATCTCTATTCAAGTTTGGCCTTTCTTTACACTTATGCTAATGAAAACAAAATACTTTTTCCTTCATCATAAAACATGGAAGCCAGGATTGATGAACCTATAGGGACAGCAAGCAGAATAAGGTGGGGTTTGGGGGGTGTGGGAAGCCGAATGCTGTTCCCATCCCTCAGTGACGGCTTTATTGACCTTTTGTATTGTAACGGCTTGCAGGCAAGATAACCTTTGAATCCATGAGTTCACCTAATTAGCATGTGGACCTGTTGAGCTCACCTAATTAGCATGCGGACCTGTTTGAGAACTGCTGCCCACCATTTTTTTTTCTGCCATTTCTTTGTAGCTATGTGTATGATTGACCGATTATCCCTATCCCCCATTTCCATAAGTTGTACCTCCCCTTCCTGTTGCTCGCCTATATTAACCCTGCCTTTTGGCTCAATAAATGAGACTTGATCAGAATCCTGTCTTGTCTCCATTTCTCGCATCTCTTGCCCTCTCCATTCCCAGTCCCCCTTTCAGAAACCCAGGTTGACTGATCCGGGGGTTGGATCAGGGAGGGGGGGGACAGGTGTAGTGGGGGGGTAGGGTATAAAGAGACCCTGTCAAGGAGTCCAGGAAGAAAAGCAATATTTAAAAACCAATTGTGGTAGCCGTTGTACAATACTGTTTGGCGTGATTGGACTTTGGAATGATAATATAGATGAATTAACTCCCAATTAATAAATAATTTTTTAAAATAGTCAAGCAAAATGATTCCTGGACAATTGGAAAGCCTGAGCTTCTCAGTAATAGGTGAGCACAGTACTCTGCATAACAAAATAGGACATCGGAGCCTGGGAGCAGAAGGGAAGACAGACATTCTTAGCAGATGACATCTTCCTACCTGAATTCTCTAACACATTGCAGCAATGCTACTGATGAGGTTACAAGTGCCGACATTAGGTACTGAGAGACCTTTTCTGAAACATCTTGCCAAATAAACTATGGAAAACCATGACCGAGTCGTGTACTGTTCCGTGGGGTCTGTTGCTATCGCTTGGTGCTGTGAGTATTTGAAGATGGAAGAAGACTGGGTCACACAACTTTCCCGGCATCCGCATGGCACTTACCCATTCGGAGGCATTCCAGAGAAGCCTGGCCCCAGCTCCTGGTGTACGAGGACTGGATGTAATAGCAGTCGCCGTGGAAAGGGATCCATGCTGTATGCTCTGACTCAGGGCATCGGCCCGGTAGTTGTGGAGGTTCAGTGGCAGGAATGTCTGTGAGACAAAGGGCATTTAAAACACAGTAGAAGCTAGAGATTTTCATACTGAGTAGAATGTGTTAGCGGGTGGGTGAAGGTTTCCGTCACTACAGAGGAGAAACTTCTAATGGTCGCTATTTAGATTCACCATGACTTTATTAGATTTCTTTCTTTCTTCTTTTTTTTTTATTTTAAGTACATCCAGCAACATGTATCATGGGTTGGTGGTAATTGATTCTACATATGAGAACAGTTTTTTTTAAAGTAGACTGGTAGTACCTCCCAAGATATTGATGTTTTGTTTAAATCTCTCAAAAATCATCTTTAAAAGAATCCCTTTCAGATGTACATGGAGTTAGAGACATGGGGAATTTAGGATAGATGATCCCTTCAGGACCAGGGGTGAGAGTTGTGATACCATGAAGGTGAAGGAAAGGTGAAGGGAAGGTGGAGTAGAAAGGGGGCACCAATTGCAGGGATCTACATATAACCTCTTTTCTGGGGAGTGCAGACAAGAGGGAAGTGAGTGAAGGACACATTGGAAAGTGTGTAATATGAAAAAATAATAACAATTTGTAAATTATTAGGGGTTCATGGGGCAGGAGGACCGAGGAGGGAGAGAGGGGAAATGTGGGGAGCTGGTATTGGGGGCCTAAGTCGAGGGAGGATGTTTTGAGAGGAATGATGATGACAGGTGTGCAAATGTGCACACAATTGATGCATACAATTGATCTATGTATTGATTGTGATGGGAGTTGTATGAACTCCCAATAAAATGATTTATAAAAAAAAGGAGGGGGAAAGAGGAGCTTATAACAAGGGCTCAAGTAGAAAGTATTTAGAAATGAAGATGACAACATGTGCACAAATATATTGATACAAATGATGCTTTATAAGAGCTGTAAGAGCCCCCAATAAAATTATTGGGAAAAAAAAGGATCCCCATCCATTGTTCCTCTCTTGGAAATGCTGGCCCCTCGATCAGCCACCCTTAGCCAATAAAGACATTTGTGGCACATGGAAATGAGGTAATTAGAATTCTAGATCTTAGTCTCAGCTATAATATTCTAACTGAATCTATCTTCATTCTGATAAAAAAAGTATCTTGATATTGATGTATCCAAACACTGGCATCATTGATCTCAAGGTTAATCTCAATAATAAACATATTCAAAAATTTTTGATGGATTGCGTCACTGTAGAAAACATGTTCTCAGCCCATGGTTTGACATATATATATTAATTTAGCACTGAGTCAGCCTTGCTTTAGGGAAAGTAATACATCTAAACCTTCTCAGGGCCTTTTGTCACATAATTCTTTAAAACTATCATGAGTGATGCGTCCTGGCTTACTCAGACAAGTTCACAGCCCTGACAGTTGGTTTTGGGTAGACAATTACCATCTGATCGTTTACAGAGGGAGTAGAGACTTTCATTGCAGTGTGCCGTCTTCCAGAAGCCATCCATGTCCATGTAAACACAGGCTGATTTCAGTTTGGGTTCATCAGTGCCCCAATTGGTGTACCTCACTCTCCATCTATCGGTCCACACGTAGGCATTCTCTGTCTGCAAAGATAAACAACACCGTTAGCATTCAGCCTCACTCTGAGTAGAAAACGATCAACAAAAAGAATCAAGCAAGAGGTAAAAGAGATTTATTATTTGACATAGGATCTTGAACTTTGGGCAAGAGGAAACGGCCATTATAAGTCATGTCTACCTATTTTTTTCTCAGATTGAGTAAATCCAGCCCTTTAGGGGAGGGTGGAGGAAGACTACCTCTTGCAGATGACCAAGAACATGACTTTGGAAGCTAACTTGAAGAAGCCTGACCAAAAACACCCTCAACAACACTACTATCTTAGTCTTTTAGAATTCTTTCATATTTGCAGATTTTTTTGAGGAGAACATCACTGCCCTCTGGTGGGAATGGGAGGCCCAGCCTTGCTCCTGGAGAGCTGCTGCTAGATTTGAACTGCCAAACCAGTGGGCCGCAGTCCCACACTCAACCACTACGCCACTGGGGCTCAGCCCAATACTTGCAGATTTTTCACACATACACACAATATATTTTAACAAGAATGATACTACTTGTGTTATTATTGACACTAAGATAAAAGTTAAGTAGTTTGAAATGACTCCATGGAACTTTGAGACAAGCAGTAATCTTCTCTGAAATCATGTCAGTGGAAATGAACAGCTAAATGCCCACGGAGAGTTGGCAGAAAAGCCTAGGTTTGTTTTTTTTTTCCAGTGTGGTCTTTCAACTATTAAAAATCACGGCACCATTAAGAAAAACTGTTTTTATTCAACTTATTCCTGCTTATTCGGCTTAAATATTGAACTATTGGTTAAATTTATATTTTTAAAAAGCCTAGGGCCCTGTAGCCTGTGTCCCCAAATGTACCTGGCCTAATCATCCCCTTTTTCAGAAGAAATTTGTCCAGTGCTCCCCTCGCACAGAGAAGCTTTTCTGTGACAGCCCATCATCTACAATCAAGTACAGGTGTCTGCTTTTCCTGCCCTTGACCATCCCAGCTCTCCACCAGTGTTGTGGGAAGGAAAACAGGGTCAGTGATAGCACCCACCGATTATTTACCAAAAACATTCTTTTAACAATGAGAATTCGCTTTTACAGATAAGCCATCAGAACAGATGATGTCACTTTAAAAATTCTGTAACTCTTCCCTGTTTAACTGCATCATTTAATTTATCAAGTCAGTTACCAAAGACTCCGTGTTGAGAGAAGAAATGCGCTATCTCAAGTGAGACATGTGTATTCTTCTACCACATGTGCTCCAATAGCACTTCAAATACCATTAATTCCATAAAGAAAAAGACAGTCTTGTTTTAGTTACAAATAGTGATAGAGTGGTGAGCTGTTCTATTTTTCTAAAAATAAATAAAAGCTCACTTTAATCACACAAGAGAATGATGACCATGTCCATAACAAAAGAAAAGAATTATTGGGCTGACCCCCTGTGATGTAAGTGGTTAAATGCGGGATGCAGCCTGCAGGCTTGGAGGTTCAAATCCAGCGGCGGCTCTCAGGAGTAGCGCTGGCTGGCTCCCATGACCACCAGAGGGCAGTGATGCCCCCCCCCAAAAAAAACAAGAATTATCAACTGCTGAATTAATGACTAAAAATGAGTTTGTATAGAAAAATAAAAATAACCTCAGATTTAATCCCAGAAAACATATGTAACTACTTATTTTTAAAGAGTCACTTTTCCCCTTACAAATTCTCCTAGATAGTATAAAGTATAAATTTCAATCTCTGCATGGGGTCATGGTCATCTCTATAAAATCTAACACCAATCTCCTTTCTGGTTCCATGCCCTTTCCTGTTCTCTACTGGCCTAAATCTAGAAAGTCCTACTTTGGCCTTGACCTTGCCACAGTATGCCCTTCCCCACATACTTCATGCATGCCTCTCTTAGGATTTCACTCAAAGATTCACTGCCATTGAGTCTATTATGTTTCACGGGCGACCCTATAGGACAAAACTCCCCCCGTAGTTTTCCAAGACTCTTTACAGGAGTCAAAACTCTCACCTGTTTCCCAGAGAGTGACTGGTGGCTTTGAACTGCTGAACTCATAGCTCTGCCCAATGTGTAAACACTACATCATCACACTTCCGTTAATGACTTGTGGGCACATCTACTTCTAGCCGGCATGCCAGATAGATGAAGAATGGGTAGATGAAAGTTATCTCATGAGGCGACTCACTTCAAGGACATTTTTGTCAACAATCTCACTCTTCTACTACCCTGCCTCATCCATGGTTTCACCTCCTTCTTCACCAACCTTCCCTTCTCTGTTACAGAACATGTAGACTTTACCCAGTGAATGTTTTTTCATACATGGATAGAAGCTCTACAACTTCAGAAACTGGATGGAGACTCTCCCTCATGGTTTGCCATCAGTGATGAAAAGTATCATCAGCTAGCAGCTGTGTTCCTGACCTTCTTCATTTTTATGACATAGGTAGAATCATTAGATTAAAAAAAACAAATGAATAAATAAAACTTCTTATTCTTGGAATTTAATTTATAATTTAAAAACAATATAAGAGACACATTACAAAATTCTCACTTTGACTGGATCTTGTTCACACAAAACAAGGGGGTTCATGATAGGACAAAACTTTCAATAACAAGAAAAGTAGAACAATGTCTCCTGGATTGCTGCATATAATAAAAAACCAAGATGGGCGAAATATCAAATACATGGTAGTCCTGGACCACCATTCATTGAGCATCATAACGTTGGAATAACAGCTATTTACTTCTTCTTACACTAAAGAATTTCAACCTTGAACCTAAGGACTACAGGTAAGTTTGAGGTAATGCCCAATTGACCTAGTGGGGTTTCCACAATGAGTTCTTTGATGTGGCCTTTGAAAGGTGTTGTATGGCTCAAAAGGACAGTATGTTAAAACAGTAGTTAATAACACATAGCCTAGGTTACTGAGGGCTGGATAAAAACTAGGTTGAAATTGCTCAATTAGGAACACAATACCATGCATATTCCCTTCATGGGTTCTATACAAGAACTGTTAAGCCTTTTTTCCTGATGGGAGGTTGTTCCTACTGCTTTATCAACCAACAAAAATGTACTCACTTTCTCCAAAACTTATGTGCCTCCCTCACTGCATCTGGACTCGAGTTTCCAGAAAGATTCTTCTATCACTCTTATAGAGTCTGTTGATGTGGGGTGACCATGCCACAATGTTGTATGGCAGGAACTCACTGTGATGTTTCACACAAATCGCAAGCTTTTTGCAGTTGATTCAAGTTTTTTTTCATCTTAGTGCCAATCACCACTCACAGGTAATAAGCGTCCAACAGAATAGACCAAGAAAGGGCCCTTGTCAAGTAGCATCTATGAAAGTGCCAGGTGGTGTGTGTTGCTTACCAGGTTACTATTCAGGGCGATCCACACAGGTACATTCAGGTTTTGCATTTGCAGCCATACAAACGCATTGCTATAAGAATCTAGGATGCTTCCGATCCTCGAATTCTGGTTCTTGCAATTATCCTCGGCTTCAAACCAGGAATATTTACGCTTCACGAGTGAATAGCTGTCTTTTCCAAATTCGATAAAACCCTGAGGAGCACTTGTTGTGGGAAGAGGTAAGGAGTGGTCTGAAAGCAGAGTGTGTTCATTAGCATTTTCAATGAACATTCATTGAGCTCACCTAGTGTCTATCCAGTAACTAGACGAAAGACATGCCATCATAGTCAACAATGGATTTTTTTTTAAAAACTCCAAGATCCAAAACAGTCCCCACCCCCACCCCCTATTAGCTACATTCCTTTCGGGAATTTGAATCTACAGTGATACTTGGGTTGTCAAATGGCTCCTTCTACTACTTGAACAGGAAAGTTCTTAAAAAAAAAAAAAAGAAAGAAAGAAAGAAAGAAAGAAAGAAAGAAAGAAAGAAAGAAAGAAAGAAAGAAAATCTGCAAAGAAAAACTTTGCTTGGTAATCCAACCAAAAATCCGACTTGAAGAGACTTAGGGAGGTCGAGAGTGAGTCGAGTGTTTGGGGACTTAATGTCCTGTATTTATGGTTTTAGGGGCTAGTTCAACAATCTACGGCTGTTAACATTGTGCGAAAGTCCTGTAATTTGGGGACCTCAAAGCCATGTATTTGGCTTTCCACTCTTTCTCATGGGAAATACCTGTGTTTGAAATTCTCCCTGTGTTTGAACACGACTTGGGAGCAAATTGAGTTGGTCAAGAAGGTGTTGCTGTATTTGTGTCTGTGTGACTCCACCTGTGAGAAATCTATCTACACACGAGTGATTTTGGTTTCTGGAGTGAATGAAGCCCTAAACGAGTCACTGGTTTGCTTACCCTTTATTTCATGAACAAACTCTACTCTTCCCCTCCCCCCACCCACCTACCCAAACTCTACTTGTAATGTTAATTTCCTGTCCCTTTTACACAAGCCCCCTAAAAAGCTCCTTTCTTAATTGACGCAGAGGTTGGAGCTCTTTTAAGTCAAAGCCATTGTGTTTTTAGTTCATCCTCCTCAACCACCTAACCATAGTTAACTTAACTCTCAGTCAGTATTTTGGCCCTAAAAACAAAGAAAGAAAGAAAGAAAAATCTTGCTGTCTCTGTGCCTTAGCTGACCTCTGGTCTAGGGTCAGGAAACAACAGCCTGAAGACAAAATCTGGCCTTTGGTCTATTTTCTTAGCCCACAAGCTAAGAATTTTTTTTCCCTCCTGAATCACTGCCCAGTGGGAGCAGGAAGCCCAGCCTTGCTCCTGAAGAGCTGCTGTCGGATTTGAACCATCAACTCTGTGGGCTGAGATTTTTTTTTTTAATGGTTTGAGAAAATTTTAAAAAGGACAACAGTTTTTTTTTTTTTGGGGGGGGGGGGCGGGCCATATTTCCTAACCACTATGAGTCAGATTTAGTTCTATGGCAACAGTTTTGGTGTATGCCTGTGATACTGAGCCCATTTGGGAATGGGTTGCCCTTGACATGCTAATGAGACGGGATTAGAATAGGGTGTGTCTTAAGCCTGTCTCCGATGAGATATAAAAGAATGTAAATGTGTGAGCAAGCAGAGATGGGAAAGAGATGCCAACACACATGAAAAGCATGCCAAAGCAGATCCTTAGAAGCAAAGAGAACACTTGTACAGAGTGGACAGAGAGAGAGAACAGCTTCTAGAACTGACACCTGGGATCCAGAGTTTTGGCCTCCTGAACAATGAGTCTTACATTTCTGTTGGCTCAAACCCCTAAGCCAGGATTTGGTACTGGAAGGGTAGAGTGGTTTCTCTCACAGCTAAGATGTAGAAGTCATTTTAGAGTTGGATAGCAGGCGGAGGCTGGAAGAGTTTTAAAGGGAAAGCCTCGTTCAGTGAGGTCCCACATTGCCCTGAAGAGACAGTCGGGAGAATTATTGACATGACTTCTGCTAAGGGCACACAGAAGTGAAGAAAATTAAACAGACAGTCTCTATTGTGTGTAAGAAGAGACACAGCACCAAGACAGTTGCTGGAAATAGGGATGTTAAAGGTTCTTTCAGTGAGGTTTCCAGAAAAAAAGAGATGAACGTGTGATGGGTCCATGGAATCAGGGCAGAGAACTTGTGTGAATGATGCTCACGTGCTCCGTGGAAGGTAACACGTGTAAGGGAGGAGCGTAAATATCTGACAAGTGAGATTTCTAAGCGATGTCTTAAAGGGAGCACAAGATGTTCCCTGGCAGTTTATATATAATGTCAGAGGAAAGAGATGAACCTGAAAATGAATGAAAACGAAAGAGAAAGAATGGGGAAGAGCACATGTAATCAAATGTTCATAGAGGAAGCGGCTTAAAGGGGGAGTACAGATTGGGGACCCAAAGCCCATCTGTAGGTAGTGGGACACCCCCTTACAGAAGGGTTGCAGGGAGGAGAGGAGCTAGTCAGAGTACAGTGTAGCAATGATGACACGTGCAACTTTCCTCTGGTTTTTAAATGCTTTCTGCCCCACCACCATCATGATTCCAATTCTACCTTACAAATCTGGCTAGACCAGAGGATGTACACGGATACAGCTAGAAACTGAAAACATGGGGGATCCAGGACAGACAATCTTTTCAGGACAAGTGGTGAGAGTGGCAATACAGGGAGGGAGGAGGGAAGATGGGGTTGAAAGGGGGAACCGATTATAAGGATCTACATATAACCCCCTCCCCGGGGTACGGACAACAGGGAAGTGGGTGAAGGGAGACATCAGACAGTATGTAAGATAGCAAAATAATGATAATTTTTAAATTATCAAGGGTTCATGAGGGAAGGGATGAAGGGGAAGGAGAGGGAAATGAGGAGCTAATACCAAGGCCTTAAGTAGAAAGCAAATATGTTGAGAATGATGAGGGCAACAAATGTACAAATGTGCTTGGCTTGCAATGGATGGATGGAGGGATGAATGGATGGATGGATGGATGCATGGATGGATGGATGCATGGATGGATGGATGGATGGATGGATGGATGGATGGATTGTGATCAGAGTTGTATAAACCCCCAATAAAATGATTAAAAAAAAAAAGAGCTAAGCCTGTCACTGGAATGAACCAACAAGTACAGCAGAAAACCCATCTGCTTAGACTGAAGATGACAGGAGGAAAGGAAAGGAAGCCATACTGCTTCCCTCTCAGAATTCACAGACAGGAAACCGGCCTGAGGGGCTACATTTGGTGTCCCCCAAGCACATCCCAGCGTCATCCCTGGAGCAGCTCAGAAATCTGCAGAAATGTTGGAAGCAGCAGGAACAGCAGTTGTCCATTTCAAAGAGGAGGGCCACAAGCCCCCCGGATTGCACCTGGTGAAGGTAGAGAGCTGCTTAGGTTTCAAAGCAGCAGATCGTCACAAACTTGTTCTGGGATTTTGGGAGGCTATGAAGTGTGCCAGAGGAATGGGGCCACTGCCCAAAACTGACGGAGGAGGACTGCCGTGCCCAAGGGTAAAAGTGTGGGCCTGCTTGAGCCAAGGAGCTGGATCTCTTCCACTAGGTCAGATCCAGACCGTGAGACTCCGAAGCCAAGAGAGTGAAGATCCAATCCCAGGGGGCCTGCAAAGATGGGCTTCCACCCAGAACCAAGCAGGAAGGGCTTAATACTAAGTCTGGAGAGCAGTACCATTGTGTAGATGGTCCCAGACGAAAGGTGATTATTTTCCAGCCTAAGAGCTAATGGCATTTGTCTTTGCTGAATTTTAGACTCATTTGGTGCCTGCTACTCATGTTTTTCTTCAAATGTTTTCCATTTTTGCCTGTTTTTTAACCCTATATTTCACAGATTCATAGATGAAGAGGAACTATGACCCCAGATAAAATATTCTTTGATTTAGATGATTTTGAAGATGAGATTTGGGGCTTGGAATTGGTGTAAGACATTTTGGGATAATGTGATGGGATCCATGTGTTTCCCATGCAGCAATGATACTACCTTTGGGGGACAGGTTGGGGCAAAATGATGGATATTATGGATCAAATTATATCCCCCAAAGTTATCTGTTATCATTCCTAGCCTCTGTGCTTGTTATCATGTGCTCCTTTGGGACTCATGCACTCCTGTATTAGGTTAATGAGAAAGGACTAGCTCAAGGTGTGTCATAAGTCCATATCACTAGAGATATAAAAGAGATCAAACACAATTTGTCAAGCACCCCTGTAGTTTTCTGCTTTCCACAACGTGGATGCTTCCAAAGAGTAATGGTTACCTGTACGTGTTGAACAATTCAGATTCTGGATTTGTTTTTGTTTTCTTATGAATATAACTAAAATTGTATACCACTGAGATGAAAAGAAAGAGAGAGTTATCAAACAAGTAGATGAACAAGCAACAACAATGGGGAAAGAAAGATAGATATCAAGCTTCAGGAAATTACTCAAGAGCAAAAAGCTATGAAAAAAATAAGGATTTTCCTTCAAAGTTAACGGAGAGAGAAAACCTAGCCCTATAGCCGGCACGTAGAAGTCAGACATGGAGCCTCCTCAAGGGTGACAAAACACATTTTGGTTTGTAAAAACTGTCCTCTTGTAGTCTTTCCATTTTAGCAGCCCTACCTAACTAAGGCAAATAAAATTTCATGATATGTATACATTATAGGTAAGTCCAATGTCAGTGCCACAAATAAAGTTTTACCAGAACACTGCTGGCCTCCTTCATTTTGGTATTATCTGTGTCCACTTTCATCCTAGTGAACTCTAGAGAGCATGACAGAGACATGATGGCCCAAAAGGCTTAACGTATTGACAATCTGGCTCTTTGCAAAATTCGATTACTCTGCGTACTGTTGTCTACTCAATTTGTCGTGGCCAATTCCTTGACCTATTCCACCTTAGACTCACACCTCCTCTCCTGTTCTGTCATGACACACAAGTGCCAACAATGCTCTCGGATATGCCTCATAAGGGAACAGGTTTGTTTCAAAGAGAAAAAACACAGCGGCCTCGTCTTGTAGCTGCTGATGCTGCCATCTGGTGTTGGTATAACATCATGGAAGCGAGGCACGCAGGCACTTCTGGGCCTGAACCATCTCATGATGCCCTCCTGGGAACCCTGAGTTTGTTCTAACACCCTTAGAACGTTTCTGGACCCTTAACAGGAACCAAGGAGTTAGAAATAAAGCTAAAAATTCTTTTCAGACATTTGCATACATTTTTATAAGCTAGATGTTTCCCTTAAGTGAGAGGGGACAGAGACAAGGGTTGGTTAGTGACTCGCATGCATGGGAGGAAAAGAGAAAGGGGAGTCATGACGTAGTGGACATTGAGTTTCAGCGAATGGAGACAGAAAATGCTGGAAATAGTGGTGCCGATTGTATCACAGGGAATTGTGTTGCTTTCTATATATTTAAAAGTGTAGCTTTATGTTTGTGTGATTGATTGATATGTATATGTGGCGGTCATGTATTCGTGATGTCAATTTCATGATTAGGATATAGGGGTGGAGTCTAGCCTGTTAATCTGGAGATTGCCAATGAGGCCTCTGTGTGGGCGTGACTTTCTCTTGAGAATTCTGGGAAGTCTCGCAGTATTTCCCAATGGGAGAAGAGAAACTTGACTCTCAGTCTCCGAAAGACAAACTCCTGACAAGATGAGATGACAACATGGTGATGATTCCTGGAGAATGGAGGAGCCAGAGAGGAGGCCACATGGGCTTGGCCTGATGAAGCCAGACCTCCGGGGCAAGAGAAGCCACAGAGAGACCCCTGCCAGTGCTGAGATTCTCCCACCGCCAATGGATACTGCTGATGGACCCTGAACCCTAGAAATGAGGAGCCATGAGGATACCTTTGCCAGCACCAGGTCGTCTCTACTGCACGTGCTTCGTGAGTCAGAAGGAGACTTTATAGACTGGAATTGGACATATGGACTAATACCGGACTTATGACTTTGGATTGGACTGGGCTGGGATGTTTTCTCAATGTTCCTTTCCTCTTGTATATAAACCTATCCCTTATATCCATATGTGTGTCTATGAATTTGTTTCTCCTGTCTACCTGGACTAACACAATGTATCATTATTTTCAATTGATAGATATCAATATATCTTTTTAAGATATATAAAAACATATATATATATATATATATATATATATATATCTTTAAAAGCAAAAACATTGGTGCTGTGCCTCTTCTGGTTTATGCCACCCTACAAGACAGGGTAGAACCGCTGCCAGACAGCTTTGAAGGTGGTCAATCTCTATGAAAGCCCACTGCCACCTCTTTCCCTGGTGGAGCAGCTGGTGCAAGGGTCCTCAAACCACAGCCTATTGGCCACATGCGGCCCACCAAAGATATTTATCTTACCCAATGAGTACTTTTGCCACCGCTGCTGTCCTGCTTAGCAATCGACTCATCCCAGGCCCACAGTGAATTTGTCCATAGTTTTTATTTTTAGCTAAAGTCCGGCCCTCCAACAGTTTGATTGACAGTGAACTGATCCCCTGTTTAAAAAGTTCGAGGACCCCTGAGCTGGGGGTTTCAAACAGTCAACCTTTCCATTAGCAGCAAAGTACTGTATGCACTTCTCCACCAGGGCTCTGTATGGAAGCACAAACCCCTCCCTGCAGGATGGACAATAGGAAAGTGGGTGAAGGGAGTCACTATTATTATTATTATTATTATTATTATTATTATTATTTATGAATTATCAGGGATTCATTATGGAGGAAGGGGGAAAATGAGGAGCTGATACCAAGGGCAGAAGTAGAAAGAAAATGTTTTGAGAATGATGATGGCAACAAATGTACAAATGGATGTAATGTCTGGATTGAGACAAGAGCTGTACAAGCCCTTAATAAAATGATTTTTTAAAAAGAAATATAACAGGACTTCAAAAAACTTGGAGAGGAATGAGACGAAAAGAGAATGACATGTCTCCACAGTTGTGAAGGCCCTTTGGCTGCTTCTCACGATAAATTACAGCACACAGTCATTCTTTTTGGCTTGTCGCATAGAAACCTAGACTTAGAGACTCAACCAACTTATGGGTATGCCAGGAAATTATATGCAAGCAGGATGGAAGCACCATAGATTGGCCAAAGCAAAGAACCCAATCTCTCTTGGGAGTTTGAACAGGCAAAATGCCCCTTGGAAGCGAGGATGGACCTGCTCTCAGGAAAGACCAGTCCCTGGAGAAGGCCATCATGTTTGGTAACGGAGAAGAGGACCAGGGAACAAGAGGCAGATGTGCAGCGAGAATGACGGAAGCAGTGGCTATGTTCAGAGGGAAGAAAACATACGAGGACATCACAGGACAGGATGATATTTCATGCACTTATAGAGAGAGATAGGCAGAGAGAGGTACGATATATTCCTATTTTCACAAACAAGCATTGAAAGAGCCAATTCCCACGGGCAGGGGAGGGGAGGGCTTACCAAGTGGTGCCTGGCATATATAGCCTTTCTTGCTGTCACACGGGACATCCATCCACTGTCCTGCATCCCTTGGTTTGCCTCCAATGATAACAACACAGTCAGCCTGTGTATCCGTTGAGAATGAAAAAGAGAACTGTGAAAGGGTCACGACTTAAAAATTCATGAATCAAAAAATATATATATTTCCTCCGTTTTGCCCAACCTCCAAATTTTAAGATCGTTCGCATTCATTTTCAGAATTCTAAATCCATCATGACTTTCCATGGAGTTGCAGCCACTGACCGTGCGACCCCTCACATCTGAACTCTTGATTTTTTAATTCAGAAACCAAATAGGTTTGGATACCTTTTGAAGATAGGCCTGTGACCCCCTGCAATCAGACAAGTTATGAATTGCTATCATAACTCAGGGATTTAACAAATTAGGAAAATTAGGAGAACACATTCTCTTTAGAGGAATTCTCACTCTCTAAACTCAGAATTTATCATTAAAGAGAAAGAAGCGCAATCTATATTTTCCATTATAATTGAATTTGTAACATTATTTTTATTATTTTATTATACTTAATTGCTAGGATAGTCTGAAAGTTTTAACCTAATAACCCTATAGTATGGGGAAAGGATGAAGGAAAAAAACTTTTTTTTTCACTTATGGGTATACGTGCAATCTCAAACTTCCATACAATAGTTTATAAGGCAAAAGTAAGAGGAGATGGGAGAGAGAGAGAGAGCATCTTCCTCTACCAGGGTTTTCATTCAGGACTAGATGAAAAACGGGGTTTTGTCATATGCTGGGTTCATTTAGCTTGCCCGCTATTATAATTATCTGTTCATACTTACATATCTAATGCTGTCTTTTTAAATTTATAATTTTTTATTGACTGAGTTTTCTTAAGTAGATCACTAGACATTTTTTTATGGGTACCTCTAGTTGGACTAAAATCATCTCAATTTTCAGTTAGCAGTGAGAATGTCAATTGTTTGCATAATCCAGAGACTCCAATCTTTTTGTTCTTGATGAGACTAAGCCTATAAAAATGTTCACCATTTCAATAGTTTCTAAGTAAACAAAGTAGTGGTTTTGATTAGATTGTTCAGATAGTACAAATCTTCGCATGCTCTTTCTGAGTTGTTTCTCTCTGGTTTACCTAAACTCACTAGTCTCTCTCTTTCTGATCCAACAAGTCTTTCCAGTTGCTCTTGTTACTTAGTTCTTAAAGGAGCTCAATGCTCAAGGTTGACTCTTTTTACTAGTTAAGGTAAAATGTCATTTGGATTTTAAAAATGTGATTGATACAACTGATGTATGGAGACACTGTCTTTTTAAGGACTTTGCATATATAAACGTATTTAAACTTATACCTACTCTATGGGTAAAGAATTACAATTATGCCCATTTTAGAGATGGGAGAACTGGGGCAGTGAATTGTTTCACCAAGGTCATACAGCTGGTAAACCAATGGAGTAGGAGTTGAAGTCAAAGCATTCAGGTCCTGAGGCTACACTTTTACTACTGTTGGTCTAGTGTTACATGTTGACCCGTAATCCGCATGGTCAGTGGTTCAAAACCACCTGCAGCTCCATGGGAGAAAGACTGGACTTTCTATTACTGTAAACAATTTCAGAACAGTCTTGGAAATGCACCAGGGGACACTAGGAGTCAGCATTGATTTGATGGCAGTGAGTTTGGGGGATATTGCTGCTTCTCCCTGAGTAAGACATACAAGGCATGCTGGGGGTAGAAACACTTGGAGGAAAAGTTTCCTTGTTGATCAAAGCCACTGCGGATAGCAAGGCCAGGTTTTGCCTTGAATACAGGCCATGCCTGAATTTGTGGTCCATCATGCAATGAGGAAGAGGCCAGCAGTCCAAGGATGCAAGCAGAGTGCTGGAAAGAACTTGGATCCTTGATAAAGTTGCTGAGAAACATAACACCTCTGATCAAATTCAAGTCACGCGTTTCATATGGAATAACATATATGTCTCATAATCAGTGGCATGTCAGAGTCTAATGGGCCGGCTGTTTGCTATCAAATGATCATGACCTCTTCTTCCATCCATGGCATGTTCGTCTCAATGAATTATGGTAACCAACCTCTCCTGTGCTGAATGTTCTGTTATGAGCGACAATACCAGTATCTTACTGCTTAAACTAAGCTGTCATTATCTTATTCCTGAGGTGTGCAGATACACGCCTGACGTGCCATAGCACCGAACCACTGTCACCCTGCCCTCGGCATAGACACGGGGACGGACACGGACACGGTGACCATCTTCTGGGAATCTCCCTCAGGTCCAAGATTTGACATTAATCCAATAGGCACACCAGCCCCAACTTAATGGGAATTTGTTTTTTGTTTTTTAAACCATATATACTTGAGTGTAAGTCAACCCAAAAATCAGCAGAGGCATCAAATTTTACCACCCCACATCCATACTCTCTCTGCCCCCTTAATTCCATCATTCTGGGGTGTACATTTTCTCCACTTTCATACGCACTAACACACATTGGTCTCCTTGTCTCACTCACATAGACTTAACCTACAAGACATATGCTCCTTTTTTTTTTTTAGTGTGCTAAGAAAATTGAAATATTTTAATTGATTCTAGGGAGCTTTGCTCATCTGTCCAACCTGGCCCCATGCAGGAGACTCCAACTCACAATGCCTGACTTGGGGGCTGGTTCGGAAATAGACCATCAGGCCTTTCTGCTGAGTTTCCCTGGTATAGACTCTACCCTCCAGCTTTGGGGTTACAGCTGAGCGCATGGTGGTCCCAATCTCACACCAGACCTCCTTGCCAAAGCGTCCCCTGTATGAAACTGCTGCTACATCCCAGACCATTGATTCCTCTCACACCTCCTCTCTTCCTTTCATCGATTGGATAGTGATCACAATCTCTCTCTCTCTCTCTCTCTCTCTCTCTCTCTCTCTCTCTCTCTCTCTCCAGTTAATGAACAATGGTACTTGGTGTCCTGCCTGGTACACCGTCACTTTCTATAATTGTGAGCTCAATAGCGCTGCTGCTGTTGTTCCTGGCAGCCCCCAGACCTACACCCCTAATACTGCCATATCTTCAAGAGCTTAGGGACAACTGGGGCAATGAAAGCTGATAGCTCTAGATTCAAGTGTATGTTCGGATCACATAGTTTCAGAATGGAACTGGGTTTTCTTACTCCCTCAAGCACCTCTCCTCCCACCTCCACATACACACCCAAGCCCAAGAACTACGACCCTTCTCTCGAGGTTGGCTCCATGTGAGGCAGCTAAAACCACCAAGAACGAACTGGATCAAGGAGTCCTCCAGAGAAGTTTCCATAGCTGGTTATTCCCTCATATGAGACCTTTAAGAAAGGTGACCTGAACTGATACTTACATCTTCATAAGAGAGACTGCTTCTTCTTCCACCAGGATAACCTTTGCCCCAGTTTGTATAATGAACTCCCCGTTGATCGGTCCAAAGGAACATATGCTCTGAATTGATATCATTCAGCCCGATCCAGGCATCAAAATTGGATCCCCTCATACTATAGGTAAGAAAGGCTGGAAGAAAATATCACAAAACAATTTTAAACTTTGTAGGGGAGGGGGGAGGAAGAGGATTCAGGAAAGTAGGAAGCCTCTAAAATGGGTTGATTTCAGCATACTGAACATCATTAATATCTGTGTTATTTTTAAAAAGCACATTCCAACCTTACCTGCTCTTCTCGAGTGGACATGGGCCTCTAGACAGGGCACATGAGAACTGTACCCAGGCTGCAGTTACCATAATTACAGAAACAAGTGGCCTCAGCAGCATTTCCCAGGTGTAGTTACCGTAATTACAGAGGCAAGTGGCCTTGACTTTCTCCCCACATGGCGGCTGCTGTCCTGGAGCTGCCGACCATCATTGAGCATCCAGCACATAGCTCAGGCATGGCTCCCTGTTCTAATCTTAGCAAAGGGTCGTGACTACAGTCTGTGACTCTGTCACATTTCTGACAATGACGTGCTACGTTCTTTTGGTTGGTTCGTTGGTTGTTTAGAATCTGGGTCACAGCAAGGATTGCAGACACAGTTCCCTGTCAGGCGCATGCCCCCAGAGAGGGAAGCCCTGGTTTCATCCTCAAGAGTCAGTACATCTCCAAGCAACTCCAAGCAATATCAATCCCACAATTGCCAGGAACACTGGACTCCTACATGGCTGGTCCTCTATCCTGTGGAAGACCGATTTACCAACACTTAAGCTTCACTATCCCTCCTGAATGCCCATAGGAAGTTAAATAGCTATTAGAAAATTCAAAATATAGATAAGCACACAGGAAATCTGACCATCTGTTTCTTTATGAACCAGGCAAGCCACAGAAGAGCCAAAGGAATCAAATGAACAAACACAACCCACCCAACAATGTGTAGAAAGAGATGATTTCAAAGAGAGACTTTGAAAAAAAAAAAAAGAGCCTAACTTGTGCCTGATTCCCCACCTAACATGAAATGTGGAAAAGCTCGACCTGCCAAAATGTTTAACTCTGATTTTTCCTTCTCTCTGCCAACAACCCCACTGAGAAATCAACCACGTGTGCCTCTGTTGCCAGAAATAATGTTATTTTGTCTGAACATGGGTTCATACTCCACATCTCTGTGACCCAGGTTCTGATGGTGTCTTGCCAGGAAGGCACTTTGTGGCTGGTGGAGGAAATCAGTGAGTGGTTCTCTACTGGAGAGCTCAGCCCCAGATGTGGGGCAGTTGTGTTTCCACCATTTTTATTGTGTACTATGGTTTGAACTCTTTCTTCCAGGGTTGGACAAGTTCCTGACCTCGTCAAAGGTTCTCAGAGAAGCTCTGGTTGGCTTCTTGTACTCTGTGTCCTAAGAGAGCTCCCAGAAGCATTGGCCAAGGGAAAAAAACACTTGGAACCTAGCCTTCAGGATTCTAGCATCCTTTTTCCTTCTTATAATATTTGAGATGTCTCAAAATTTACCCCAGTAAATGATTTTGGAAGCAAGAACAACCTCAGAACCAAAAGGCGATAAGGTCTATCCAGTCCACATGGTCCAGCATGCTTATCAATTCATGTGTGCTGTACACATTTAGTAGACATCTGTCATGTACAGCACCAACTGGCATATGACGCCCCAGCATCCATTTGAGTTTGCTCTGGTCAGAAGTCATCAAGATGCTTCTGACTCATAGCAACCTAATGTACAACAGAAGGAAACATGCCTGCTCCTGTGCCATCCCCACACAGGTGGTCGTCTTTGAGCCCATTGCTACAGCCTTGCGGTCGGACCATGTCCTCAAGGGTCTCTCTCATTGCTGGTGCCAAGCATGAAGCTCTTTTCCAAGGACTGGTCTCTTCTGATACCATGTCCAAAGCCCATGGGCCCACTTCCCACCACCTTCACTTCGAAGGAGCTTTCTGGCTGAGGCGGATGGATTTATCCTCTGGCAGTCTTTCAAAATGCCCCGCCAGCCCACCATTAAGATACATCAATTCTTCTTTAAGAGTCCTTATTGATCTTCCGGCTTTCACAGGCCATGGAAATCACCCTGGCCTGGCTCAGTCACCCCTTCATTCTCCTCAAGACATCCTCAAAGCTTTTTCAAACAAAAGTCACTGTCCTCACAAAGCAGCCCATTCCGCTGCCTCTGCTTAACAGAACCATCTCTTCATTCTGAGTCTGAATTCCCCTGTGACTTTCACCCCCTGATTCTCAAACTTCTTTCTGGGACCCCACAGGGTTATCATTTTAGGGACCCCCTCCTCTCTTTTGAAGTCATGGAACCCAGCAGTCCTTTCAACATTCCTCACCTGCTATAGGGTTCAGATTCTTACCCTTTGAACCACCACCATCTGACTCACCTGTGGGTCACCATCACGCTTACCATACCTTGTCGAACTTCACTGACCCTGTTCCTCAGGTATGGTCCCTGCCAGACCAAACTAGGTGGATCTCCTTTTACAGCAGGGTGACAACTTTTGTCATCTGCCTGCTATATGGACAGTTGAATCTCTTCTTATTCCACCCTTCTTTATAATTATGGCATATTCTTATATGTGTCATCAAGATTTCTTTTCTCGAGATGTTAAACTTTTATATTTGTCATATCAGTTTTATCACCTGGTATGTGATCAGGGAGTGCAAGACATGACAAATTCCATGTCCTCCCTAGAACTTCTTCTGCTTCTTTGTTTGAGGAGTGAGCTGATTTGGTAGTAACATGATGAGTGCAATGACGTATTTTTAATCCCCTGTGCTAGGTGTTATCCATAGTTTGTTATGATCCTTTGTATGGTTGAAAACAGACAGGCAGACGCCTTTCTGATATTCATCAATGATCCATCTGACATCAAAAAGGGTTCTCTCTCGTGATATTTACAAGTGCATCAGGGACGGTCAAGCAGCCTGCATACCTTGCTCTTTTTCGTTGAGGATAGACACGAGGTTTCCTTTAAATTCCTGGCAAGCCTTTCGAGCCTCGTGCCAACTTTTTCTTTCATCTTCCCCAAACCCAAAGATTTTTAAACACTGAAACGAGAAGGAGAAAGTGCTGTCAAAAAGCGAAGGCAAGCAATCAAAGCAATAAAATGCATTAGGGTTAACTAAAGGGAACAGTTTTAAATATTCAGCCAGAGGGGGTCACTTCCTACCATTCATTCGATTCTGACTCAGGGTGAACCCACAGGTCAGTGTGAAACTGCCCCTGTGGGTTTCTGACTCTTAAATCTTTACAGGGGTAGACAGCCTCCTCTTTCCCTTGAGAAGGGACTGGTGGGTTCAAACCACAGACCTTGTGATCAGCAGTGCAGCATGGGTAGTCTACTACACTACACAGACCACGAGGGCTCCAACACATATAACTTTGATCACAACCAAATAATAATGCCAGGTTCTTGTTTCTTTTTTTAATTGCTGGTTTTAAGACACACGAGCTCTCTATATAAGACAACATTTGGTGAATCACATTTTCCCTTAGGACAGATGGTGTGGGTGAGGGGGGAGGGGTGGTGTCACGTTTTTCTAGTACTGTTCTCAATTTTTATAGAGAACGTGTCTGGGGATGCCTACCCTGTTCCTTGCCCCCAAATTGTCTATAGCGGTACAGGAAGCAAAAGTTGATCATTGAACTAAGCTCTTTGCCTTTGTCATTCTGTATATAACTGATGTTCGAGGCTACAACCACGTCTTCCAGTACCTTGTTGTTGTAAAAGGCCCAGCCTTCTTTACACCCGCCGGGGACCGGAGCTGTGGTTGGGGGGAGGGCTGTGCTGTTGATGCTGCTGTTGTGCCGGTGGCAAATGAAGGGATGTGGGTAGCCACAATTTACATCATTCCAAAGCCCTGCAAGAGAACGGAAGGGTCCATTGTTTAGACGACCATTAAGTTTCTCCATGAGTGACTAGAAGCATGTGTGCAAGGTTCTGTCTCCGAAATGAACGATGGTAAGTCTTAAAGGGATGCTCTCTATGAAGTAAGTATGCATGTGGTGTTTCAGATGTATTTCCTCAGTACCATGTTTCCTCGACTTTAAGCAGAGACTTTCGGCATATTTTTAATGCCGCTCTTGTGGTAAAATGAGGTGCCTGGGCTGATATTTGGGTGGGCTTATACTTGAGTATATATGGTAGTTCATATATACGGTAGTTCCTAAGCTGTTTATTGACCAAATATCTGTGTAGTGTTCCAGGTAGACCAATTAGCTCATTTAATTCTCTTGGCAACACATGAAGCAAAGGCTATGCTTATTCCCATTTCACAGCTAGAGAGAAATGGACAGAGACATAGGAACATATTCTGCATATTTTCCTTAAAGCTCAAGCACGAACACAGTGTCTCAGAAATGCTGACTAGTTCATGGAGGAGAAAATGCTGACTAAGCTCATGGAAGAGAACAGACATTAGGCATCTTTCCCTTTGCTCGCCTCTTCTAAGTATGGCATGGGCCTGATATAACCAAGGTATCTAGGCAATCTCATCCCCTCACAAGGCAAAGTCAAAAAGATCTTCAGTTTGTCTACCTGAATTTGAATACATGGTGACGCAGTTTTCATCATCATTGGCAAAATTGGGTTCACCTGTGGCCCAAGCCACAAAGTCCACTTTGCTTCCATCCATCCAACTGGAAAAGAAAATTCAGGAATTTTACATCAATTCAATGGCTAGCATAATCGGTGACCTATCACCCAGCAGGGAGAGGAGAAAAGCTGATCAATCAAGATGAAGAGATCCTTAGAAGGGGTGGACTTAGCAAACACTTGCTGGAAGTCCTACAGTTCATCAGTTCTTGGTACTTTCCTTCCTGGACTTCTCTATGGTAACCCTGGTGCCTTGGCTAATCTGTCTTCTTCTCCCTCATAGGAAGAAGCTACCTTTATTCCTAAGTAGGATAAAGCAATACAGAATCCCAGTTCTACCCTGGAAGGGGGGCGGAAGCAACAAATTCCTCCATTGGGTTCAGCAGGCCTGATTCTCACAAAACAAAACCAGGAAAGAGGCAGAGCGTCTAGAATTTCTCATGATACACATTGCTTGGTTTTTACCCTTACTGAGGATTTGTCATCTCAAGGCTTATTTTCCTAAGTTCTACAAGGTCATGGGGCTAAAGCAGCTGGAAAGAAGCCCCATGGCACCAGCCAGTAAGCACTGGACTGCTGACGGCAAAGTGAACAGTTCAAATTCAATCACTGCCTCTTGAGAGGAAGATGAAACTGTCTGTTCGCATAAGAATTCACAGTCCCAGAAACCCTGGCGCTTGACCGTGAGTTAGGATCAACTCATTGGCAGTGGGTTTGGTTGGTCCCAGCTGTAAGGGGATCCTTACAGCTAGAAAGCCTCCAATCTGGCCCTCTCATTTTGCAGGAAATGGGGCCTTGTCTAAGGAGCTTTCCGACTCCTTAAAGATAATTAGTTCAAGTGTCGACCTTCACTGCTCAAAAAATGGCAGCAGCAGTGAAATGAAATGTATGGGCCAGGAATCTAGATATGTTCCTCAAACTCAAGAGAATATCTGTGCTAATCAACAAGGAAAGAAACACCAAACCAGACAAATTTCCACCCACCCCCCCACACCTCCCTCCACCCCCGGAAGCATTCCTTGGCTCCTGTCTCTAACAGAGAACAGTACAATCAGTCCTGTGCAGGGAAAGGATTCTGTGCATTTGAGAGAGTACTTTAAAGCAGCATTACAAAACCAGCAAGTGAGGCAAAATGAAAGGGTCCCTTGGCTCTGCACCCCCAAAACCCCCCAACCAGAAATCACCATCAGAAAAGTCAGTGCAGTACTCAAAGCCATCTAGTCCATCTTCTTATGAACACCTTACTGACAGATGAGCACACTCTAAAATACAAAGAAGGGTTGTTGGTTTTTTTTTTTTGCATCATTGCCCTCTGGTGGTTGTGGGAGCTACCCAGCCATGCTTCTGGAGAGCCGCTGCTGGATTTGAACTGCCAAGCCCGTAGTCCTCAGTCCCACACTCAACCACTATGCCACCAGGGCTCAGCCCTACAGAGGAGTTTTACAAGATGAAATCAGAGTCACAGCTTTGTCCTGATGGAGCCAGACCTCTGAAGCTGGAGTGGCATGCTGTTGATGGACTCTGAGCCCTGGAGTCAAGGAGCCATGGGGAGACCCCAGCCAGCACCAGGATTCTGCACCCACTGACCTGAGACTTCCTGATTCGGAAGGAGACTTTATGGACTGATTTCGGACATATGGGTTAATATCGAACTTATGACTTTGAACTGGACTGGGCTGGGATGCCTTCTCAGTGTCACATTCCTTTTGTATATAAACCCTTTCCTTATATCGATATGCATGTGCTTGAATTTGTTCTTCTAATCTACCTGGACTATCATGCTTTGTATCTTGAGAACCACATAGGATTAATTTAGCCAAGTAGAAGCTTCAGAATGTTGATCAGATTAAGTGCACATGCTTTACTTACCTAAATTTTTTATCCAAACTGATCAATAAGCCGATAAAATATGCCGACTGGGCATCATTTCTGTTCACCTAAAACACAAATGTTCATGTACAGTTCAATGTCTAATTCCATAATATGCAAATCATTCAACACCATGCTACACAATCGTTAAGGAGGACAAAGAAGTCATAGGAGTACAGGTGGTTGCAACAAGCTACTTAGCCGTGAAGTCGGCAGTTCTAGCCCAACTGCTACCGCTCTGAAGAAAGATGAGGTATTCTGTCCCATGAAATCTTCCAGGCTCAGAAACTCTACACAGGGTTCCTAGGAGCTGGAGTAGGGTCCACCATATTGGATCTTGAGGTTAAGGAGAGATTAAGGAGCTCTCATCACAACGTGGGGCACTAACCACAGGACACTGGATCAACTAACTCCACCAGCCAGTGCATAGGAGCAAGGGCCTGGCCACCTGTCTTTCAGCGGAGGAACTGTATGTGATACAGCTACTGCATCCTACAGGGCTGTTATGAGAGCAAACAATGTGGTCCCACAGAGATAGGCTGTGTAGAATCCCTCACCAAGCAGCTCCACTCCAAAGGACGGATCCCTAGTGGCACAACAGATTATGGTTCTCAACATTCCCAATGCTGCAACCCTTTCATACAGTCCCTCCTGTTGTGCTGACCTCCAACCATAAGATTATTTTCCTTGACTCTCCTTCACAGTCAATCGTTTTGCTGCTGTCATGGACCGGGCGAGTCCTGTGAAAGGGCTCACAAGCCACAGGGGGAGAACCAATGGATAAAAACCCCAGGTGGGTCGTTCAAATGCACCAACTGCTCCCACCCAGAGAGATGAGGCGTTCTGCCTCCAGAAGCATGTACAGCCTTGGAAACTCAGTTCTCAAGGGCCTCTGTGGGTCAGAATCAACTTGACAGTAGTGAAGCCTTTTGTTTTGTGCTGTTTCGTGGATGCCGGATCAAGGCTAGTTTTGAAACAGATAGCTGCGAATGGTGGGACGTAAAAATCACATGAGCGAACTCAAAGCCAGGAAGAATGGAACCCAAAGCCCATCCATAGGCAACTGGACATCCTCTTACAGAAAGGTCACTGGGAGGTGATGAGTCAGTCAGGGTGCAGTGTAGCAATGATGAAACATACAACTTTCCTCTAGTTCTTAAATGCTTCCGCCCCTCCATCCACTGTCATGATCCCACCCAATTCTACCTAACAAATTAGGCTAGGCCAGAGAATGCACACTGGTACAGTTAAGAAGGGGAAATACAGGAAATCCAGGACAGATGATCCCTTAGGACCAGTGGTGAGAGTAGAGATACAGGGAGGATGGAGGGAAGGTGGGGTAGAAAGGGGGAACCGATTACAAGGACCTACATATAACCCCCTCCCTGGGAGGCTGGACAACAGAAAAATGTGTGAAGGGAGATGGCAGACAGTGTAAGACAAGAAGAAATGAATATAATATATAAATTATCAAGCATTCATGGAGGGAGGGAGGGGAGAAAAGAGCTGATACCAAGGGCTGAATTAGAAAGCAAATGTTTTGAGAATGATGGGGGCAACAAATGTACACGTGTGCTTGACACACAATGGATGGATGGATGGAGTGTGATAAGAGTTGTATAAGCCCCCAATAAAATACTTTAAAACAAAAAGAAGAAAAAAGATTCTTGTTTTTTTTGTTTTGTTTTGTTTTGGGGGGCATCACTGCCCTCTGGTGGTCGTGGGAGCTACCCAGCGCTGCTCCTGAGAGCCGCTGCTAGATTTGAACCGCCAAGCCCGCGGGTCGCAGTCCCACACTCAACCACTTACGCCACCGGGGCTCAGCAAGAAATAGATTCTTACAAAGCTCAAACTAAACTCTGTTTTAGGATCCTGGGATTGGGCACTAAGCAACTGAGCATTTACCTCTATCTTTCTCATTCCTCTGCATCACAGCATCCTCCCACTTCCCATTGTCACCCCTGACCAGAGAAAGGTTTAAATCCAGCCACATCACTGGAAATGATGCCGGGAGTGGAGGGGGACCTCTCTTATGCCAAATGTTTGTCTGTCACATGCCACTCTCCTATCTGTAAGTGAATCATGTTCTTACATATTTCCAGAGAAACTTCTTCTCCGATTCCCCTTTAATAGAAGCCAGGTCCCCAAAGTTCCTCTTGCAGAATGCCCGTGCGTTGTCCATGTTCTCCTTCTCTTTGCTGATGTAATACTGTTCCTGCTCATTGTAGATGATCCACCCATCTGCCGTGATTTGGGGGTCTGAAAAATGAATGTCAGAAAGTGATTGGAGTACCTGGTGTGCACACCTCACAGCATGGGAGAGGACATGGGTGCTGTT
>PVJH01020297.1:0-40992 GCA_004026705.1 Nesogale talazaci | reverse complement strand
TGTTCCTCTTCTGGGCGCCCACAGTCACCTGGGTATGTATCAGTTACAGCATTTTTTCAGACTTGATTTTTCTTTATTTGATTTCCTGTTTTTGACTGAATATTCTTTAGGGGAGGGATCATGGGGCCCTTCATTAAATGTGTTTGCATTTTGCCAGGTAATGAAATTCTACATTTTGTCTTGCCCTTCTAAATGTGCTCTTACTTGATGAGGACAGAGATCAAGGAGATAATTTGTCAGGAGAAACTCAGCTATTTTGACTCAAGTCCTTTAGTACCAGTAAGGAATGAGAGGTGAGAGAAACAGCAAACAAACAATGCAGGATGGCCATTTATGAAAGGACAAACATCAGTGGGGGAATCTTAGGAAGGAAGGTGCCGACTGGATGTTTCTGAGTCAGGTGTAACAAAGGGGAGCTGTTTGGGAGTCAACACTGGGTCAACTCACACAGCATCTAGGGCCAGGAGACTGGAGGGGAGATGAAGCAACCCCTTCCCAAAGGAAAGAGCAGGGCTCCTCTTCTGGCTCTCAGTGATAGCTGCCTTCTAGGAAGAGCAGATGAGAGTCTGGACAAATCCAATGACTCTCCTGTCTTCTACAATGGTTGTGTTCCTTGCTCCCCCACCTCCATATGTACACGTAATCCTCGGGTTATGAATGCATGTGAATTCCCCTTCAGTTTTGAACCAGAGTCTACTTGCAATTCCTTACCAGTCATCTTCCCTTTCCACACTTACAGCTTTTAAAGAATGGAAAAGGTTTGCAGATTTTCATGCACTAAAATAGGGGAAAGAACTGGATATATCTATTTTAGGTCTCCTATGAATTCCATCTAAAGATACATGTAGGCATTGCTCTCTCTTATAATCTATGAACTGCTTGTATTCTACTGAGCGTATGCAGTCTCATGCTTCATGCAGCCACTTGCTGGGTAACCTGACACTTGGAGCAAGTTTTCCCATTATCCAAAAGGGCGTTACAAAATCCTCTGCCCTCTCAGTTAGAGACAAATTTTGAAAGCCAATGAGGAAATCACAGGGAATCACTTTGTGTTATCATTCTGATCACCTATCATTTGCCCTAGGTTTTGCAAATGGTTTAGGTTCATCCAGAACTATCTATGAAGAAAGGGCTAATGGTCTACTGAATAAAATAGCAGCCATTGAAAACCGTATGGAACACGGTTCAACTCTGATACATGTGTAATTGCTATGAGCCAGAGTGAACAGAGTTAAGGTAAGTCCCAGGTTCAAAGGTAGTTCCACTTGGAATGGACCGTGCATTCATTTAACTAGTAAAGTAATCATGACCTCTTTCCTGAATGACCCCATTTGAGAGTGATGCTTAAAAGGGAAGATGAAAAGAATTGAGTCTTGAGCTCAGGCACTGGACTGGTGAGTTTACTGAGTAGTCCAAGAATATGGATTCCATTAGTGATCAGAAGGAGCCAAGACAAGACTGGAGTGTAGCTGTTGGAAAGGAAGAGAAGTCTTCCTCTGTTTCAGTTGGCTCCTAAGATGGCCTTGGCAGCCTCCCTGCTGAATAGGGAGTGAGTTGAGGCAGAGACCCAGCCTGCTTTGTCTGTCCAGGAGCCTCGCCCAGACAGACGGTCTGGGAGCAGGAACAGAACTTGAGGTAATAATGGTCCTTCTTTCCACTTAGTATAAAAGGGAAAATCATAAAGAGAATTCATGGATCAGGTACTATGCCAGAGGAAGCAGACAGCAAACTAGGAGTTCATCCAGGGATTTAGGCTGAGAACAAGAACATAGGAATAATGTTCGATTAGCCAATACATTAGGTAAACACAGGCTTGCTGGTGCTTATTTGCTAATCTGTAGTGAACAATATTACCACATTGAAGGTTATGCTTCTGAGTGTGATTGGCATCTGTCTCTCTCCCAACCCCTTGGGAACTTCCTATAGACTCAAAGGCCCCCTCCCCCCCGCGCCAATTTGCTCTCTTTTGCAGAAAGGGAATAAAGTACTCAAGGTAAGCATAGGTTTGTACTTGTGAAAACTACAGACTAATAAGTAAAAGCAAGGAAGTCCGTCCTTACCTTGCTTAAATAGGAGCCCTGGTGGTGTGGTGGTTACGACTTGGGCTGCTAAGAACAAGATCAGAAGTTCCAAACCACCAGCTGCTCCTGGGGAGCAAAGATGAGGCTTTCTACTCCCTTAAGGAGCTGTAGTTTAGAAAACTCACAGGGGCAGTTCCACCCTGTCCTGTTGGGTTGCTCTGCGTCAGCAGAGATTCAACAGAAGTGCATGTGGGTGAGCACCTTGCTCATTGGGTAGGCAGTACCTGCCAGAAACAGGACTTTAGAAAATAGAAGTCTGGATTATAAAGTATAGAACCTGGGAAGACCCCGTTGGAGAACTATATTGTGGGAAGAAGATTATTCCTGTTAAGGGTAGTGTTATTCTTCAAAGTTTACTTTTTTTAACTTCATTGAATACAAATTCAGCCATTGAGCAGATTTGAGTCAAACGGACTCTGTAGGACACACTAAAACTGCTCCAAGGGGTTGCAACATTGTACATCTCGATAGAAGTAGGTGGCCTCATCCTTTTCTTCCAGGAGGCTTGGTGGGTTCAAACTGCTGCTCTTTCCCTGGGCAGCCCACTCTTAACTCCCCTGCTACCAGATTTCCTTCCTGAAACAAGCATCCCTTGAAATAGGATTGTCCAACCTCACCACTGTGGATGCATGGGTCAGGAAAAGCCACTGCTGTTGTGGAGACTCCTATAGGCTCTTTGGAAGCACACTGTGCCTCTATTCATTGGATGCTTCTCTACCCCTTCCCACTTGGTATAAGCCCAAAGTGTTTCCAGATATTGTCAGCTGGCCCTTTGGAAGTGGGGGCAGTACGAAATCACCCCACCCCCCATCAAACCCCTGGCTTAAATATTCTAAAGGAGAATGTTTCTTTGTTAGTTCATTCAGTTTTTCCTGATTCCAGTTTTTCTTATTTTGCCACCTGGACTAACTTTCTAGACCCTGCATTACACAATTAATTTGTCTATTCACTCAACCAGCTTTCCTCCTTACTAAAGCATGGATGGTAATCAGAGGACATTTTGAAAAAAAAAAGAAATGACATTTTGGAGGCTCAGATAACAGCATTTGAGCAGATGGTAGATAAACTGTGTCTCATTGAACAAATTAACAGTATAATTAGCACATTTCCAAGATAATTAATGGGCACAGTGTTTAATTGAAACACAGTTTGGAAGTCAGAAAACCTGTCGTCAAGGTTCACCTCTGTCCACATGTGTGGGCTTTGAAAACTCAACCTCTCTAAGCTTTAAGGTCCTTATTTTAAAGTGGTCATGATCATCCCTGGCACACTTCCGTCTTCATTGTCTTTATGAAGACACTTATTTTGAATGAGAAAATGTATGTGGATGTGCTTTCTGTTTACTTATTTGTCCTCACTTGCTTCTCAAATGGGTTTTAAGTGGTCGTGTGGATTGTATCTATGGCCAGTGGAGTGTTATTTTTCTACTTTTATGACCCTGTGGGTAGCGGTTACTCAGTGGGCTGTGATCTGTATAGTCCCGGTACTTTGAAATCAACAACAGCTCTGTGGGACAAAGACTGGGTGTTCTACTCCTGTACACAGTCTTGAAAACCCTCAGGAGGTGGCTAAGTCAGCATAGATTTATGGCAATGAGTTATTTATTTATGACTTTTTAATCCACATGGTAAAAAGTTGCCACCAGTAAAACTTCAATAGAATAGTTTGCATCTGTTAAATTTAAAACCCAAAACAAAAAGCAAACAGAACAAGAAAATTATCCAAAACAACTGCGGCTGAGTCAATTTGGACTGATGGCGACTGATGTCAAAGTAGAACTGTGCGCCACAGAATTCTCTGCGGTTGATTTTTTTTTTGGGGGGGGAAGTAATTTGCCAGGACTTTCTACCATGGTGCCCACTGGTGAGTTAGAATCGCCAACATTTTGGTTAGCAGGAAACAATAACTGTTGTTCCCAGTAACACCTCGCTAATTGTATCAGTCAGAGGTGGGAGTAATTGGCATGAGAAACCCAATAGATATGAAAAGAAAAAAACTGAAAAATGAAAATTAAATGGGCAATGAAGTTCAAGTGAGATTAGATAAGTTATATGGGAATGCACATTTGCTGAAAACATGTAAACTAGACAGAAATTCCTTTAGCAGATGCCTGGTACACCAAAACACTTGGACAAGTATGAAACTTCATAAGAGGTTAAAAGTGATTTACTTCACAAAAAAGACTCAAAGCGCGAAACATTAAGAACAATGTTGGTGGCAGTCATGTTGAGTAAGGTAGCAGTATATGAATCGCCCTTAGGAGACTGATTATAGACCAGTGGGCTTTTATTCAATTGTTTTCTTAGAAAACTATAATGTTCTGTTGATTCTGGGGTTGGAAGACCAGTTTTTGGAGTAAAGAAGAATATATGAGGGGGTGTCCTTCCAAAACCAGATTTCTTTTCTTTTCTTTTTTTTGGCATCACTGCCCTCTGGTGGGAATGGGAGATCCTGCCTTGCTCCTGGGGAGCTGCTGCTAGATTTGAACTGCCAAACCAGTGGGCTGAAGTCCTGTACACCAGATTTCTTTTCAAATCTATATATTTAAATTTTTAAATGAAACAACCTATCACCTTCCAAATACTGTCCATTACAATTAGTACATTCATCAATCTGTAATTCCATTCTTGGAAACATTTTTCAAATTTATCTGTTTGGATGGCTGACAGCACCTCCCTCATTTTTTTCTTCACTTCTTCTGTGTCGTCAAATTGCTGTCCTTTCATGATCTTCTTCACTTACAGAAACAAAAAGAAGTTGCACAGAATGAGGTCAGGTGAGTAAGGTGCATGGGGGCAAGAGAACCATGCTGTTTTTTGCTTAAAACTGGCACAATGAGATGGCTGTATGTGTTAGACAGGGTTTTCTCGAGAAAGAAAACCGGGACACTAATAATTCTCTTCAAATATTTATATACTTAGAAAGATATCTAACATAAGACATAGACAATTAACTCGTCTATAAAGCAATACAAATGGCTCCGTGCAACTCACTTGTGTGACAGCTAGTGCACTGGCAGTCCTTCAAATCTTGAGGGCCTCCTTATTCAGGCTATCTGGCCACAAGCAGCAAACAGCAAAGCAGGTCACCAACAGTCATCCAGATGACCGTCCAACAGTCCCCAGGTCAAGAGTTGTTTATTCCAGGAGTGTGACGAAGCAGGGCTTGAAGGAATCTCAACTCACAGCAACACAGTCCATGGATGGATTAGGTGTTCCATGGGTAGTGTAGCTTGCAGACGGAGGCACAGGACGAACAAGGCAACTGGCTCATCTGAAGATGCCAAGAGCAAGAGAGAAAAGGTGGGACTCACCGAGCTATTTTTATCTCCGCCCATCAATTGCTCTTACATGTGTTCATGGGCCATGTTGTCACAGCAAAACTACTTTGGCCATATTGGCACAACAAGTCTATCTGTCACACTGCATGTGTAGGTGCACTGTCATGGTGGCAAAACCAGTCCCCCCTGCCCCCCACCCCCTGTCTGCCACAAATCAGGCCCTTTTTGTCACATACAGTTATGCTATCTTTTCAGAAATTCTCAATAGAAAGCTTGATTAATAGTCTGATCTGGAGGCATCAACTCCAAATGCACTGTGAGTTGACATGCTTGTCCATTCGGGAGGTTGGTGGACATGCAGAGCAAATGATATTGTTGTCATCAATTGACATTTCATCTTTTTTGGGGGGGAGCATCATTGCCCTCTGGTGGTAGGAGTCGGAGGCCCAGCCTTTGCTCCTGTGGAGCTGCTTCTGGAATTGAACCTCCATCCCAGTGTGCAGGCCACAGTCCTGCACACAACCACTACACCACCGGGGCTCAGCCCCTGACATTTCATCTTTTTGGAAATGAGAAAACCACTCATTTGAGTTTTCCCCATAGCCCTGTCTTTTTAATCTGTGTTCAACATCACAACAGTTTCAGCCACGTTTTTTTCCCAAGTAGAAAGCAAAAGTTCACAGCCACATGCTGTTCTTTTAAATCGGCCATCACAAAAAAATGTGCTTCAAGTGACATTGCTTTTATGAAAATGCTCACTGTGATCAGAGAGATCCTTCCCGGTTACAACTGTGGCAGTCATGTGATTATGTTTATTTTGTGATTGAGATGTAGGGGTGGAGTCTAGTCTGTTAATCTGGAGATGGCCGTGGAGTAGCCAATGAGGCCTCTGTGTGGGCATGACTTTCTCCTGAGACTTCTGGGAAATCTCGCGATATTTCCCTCGTGGAGATGAGAAGCTATCTCCTCAGTTGTTGGGAGTTATTCTCAGAGACAATGAACTACAGACAAGACAAGATGGCAGCATCCGAAGAGCTGAAGGAGCAGGAGGAGAGGCCACACGGCCTTACCCTGATAGGACCAGACCTCTGAAGCTGGAGAAGACATGTGGAGACCCCTGCCAGTGCTGAGTTGCTTCTACCACCACTGGATGCTGTTGATGGACCCTGTGCCCTGGAAGCGAGGAGCTCTGGGGAGACCCCTGCCAGCGCTGGGACTCTGCACCCACTGGACTCTGTGAGTTGGAAGGAGATTTTATAAACTGATAATGGGTTTATGGGTTAATATTGGACTTATAACTTTGAAATGGACTGGGTTTGGATGCTTTCTCAATGTCCCATTCCTCTTGTATATAAACCTTACCCTTACTTCCATGTCTATGGTGCATGTCTATGGTTTTGTTTCTGTAGACTACCTGGACTGACACATCAACACTACCCTGACTCAGAGTAAGTTGCTTAATGCTCACAAATGTTCACTAAGAAAGTTCCACTTCACTGAGTATAATTATTATTATTATTTTTTGCTACCCCATTGTAAGTGTGTAGGAAGATCCGTGCAGGTGGCTGGTTGATAACTCTACTGGTGAGTGTAGTGCTAGGGAAACATTTGGAACTGGTGGTGACTAGAGGACTTCCTTCTATGGGCCTATGTGGTAGGCAGGGTTCTTTAGAGAAACAAATCCAGGACACTTTCTATTAGGCTCACCACAAAGATAACCTGAGATGCTTGGTAGAAGAAAAAGGAGAAGTTTATTCTGAGCTCGCAGGTGAGATTCACAGGCCCCAGAGTGGGGCCAGTGAAGTTGGGCCTGTCTGTGGTGAAGAGCAAGTTGTTAAGCTGGTCTGGAGGGTAATCAAGAAGGGAGGGGGCAAGAGCTGCAGGTGCAGGGGCTTAATCGATCTCTAACCATGAAATTCCGAGATGGGGTGGTGTCTTGATTGTTCGGCCTGATTTCACCAAGGAGATGGCACATTGTCTTGGAGCCCTTTGAAGCTAGCTGTTTCAGTCTGAGAAGGGCAGATCAAGCTGTTCCTACTGTCCCTGGCCTGTGCATAACCCAACACTTATGATTTTATATATATATATATATATATGTATATATATACACATACATACACACACACACACACATATATATACACACATCAAGAAGGAGTAGAGTAGCTAATTAGTCAACAGCAGTTCAGAGGGCTCAGTTCAATTCATTTTCCTGAAAGGTTAATATACTGAAAGTCCTATGACTCACCACTTGACTCGCGGCAAGGGAGCTGACAGTGGAGTTAGACAAGCCAGGCAAACAACAGGGTGGGTGAGAAACATTCAGCAGCTCCGAAGCTTAGCAAAGCAGGCCTGGGTGGGATAAGGAGTTCAAGCACTGCAAGGCAACAGGAACCACGAGCCTCAAGCCCAAGCCCAAGCTCAAGAGATGTTCGCCCCAGCAGCATGACCAGGCAGGTCACGAAGGAGCCGCAAGTCCAAGGAACAGGAGCCACAGGTTAGCTTGGCCCCTAGGTGGTACAGAACATAGGTTGAGACAGGGAACTAGCGAAAACAGCTGCACACTGCTCCTATCACCAGAGAGCAAGAGAGATGGGGGTGGGTCTTGCAGAACCTTTTACCTCTTTGTCCTCCAATCAAATTGTAACCCGATTAATCCTACATGTTCCTATTGGCGAGGTTGGCAACAATAGACCTAACTATCACACCCTGGTTATGAGGTTTTGTTCAGGATTGTGGCAGCTTTTCAGCATGGTAGCTTGGGGTGACCAGACTTCTTACATGGGGGCCAAGTGTTCCATCAACCAAAGCAGAACCTGCATCCTATCATGACTCAGCCCTGAAAGTCACAATCTATCACTTTTTCTGTTTTTCATTTTCCCCCAAGAAAGCGATTTCTTCATTGTTTTTCATTTTTTATCTTTTTAAATTTTAATCATTTTATTGGGGGTTTATACACAGACATACATATACTGTGCCAAGCACCACCGCATGCCTTCTGTCACCATCATTCTCCAAATCTCTGTTTTTCCACTTGAGCCCTTGATATCAGCTCCTCATCCCTACCCCTCCCTTCCTGCTTCCTCCTGCCCCACCACCCCTCAATACGTTATAAGCCATTATTATTTTGTCATATATCACACTGTCCAACATCTCTCCTCACTCCTCTGGATTCTGTCCTCCCGATAGGAAGTTATGGGTAGATCCCTGTAATTGGTTCCCCCTCTCTACCCCACCTTCCCTCCACCCATCTGGTAACTCCACTCTCACTACTGGCCCTGAGGAGTTCATCTGTCCCGAGTTTCCTATGTTTCCAGTTCCCATCTGTCCCAGTGTACCTCTTCCAATCCAGCTAGATTTGTAAGGTAGAATTGGGATCATGATAGTTGAGAGGAAGAAGCCTTTAAAAAGTAGAGGAAAGTTGTACTTTTCATCGCTACTTCACTGCACCCCGACTCTCCCATCTTCTCCTGGAGATTATTCTGTAAGGGGGTTTCCAATTACCCACAAATATGCCTTGGGTCCCCACCCTGCATGCCTCTTCATTTGTAGTGATGTGCTACCTGCTCTCCTCATCCTTTCGTGATCACACAGGCTTGTGTGTTACTTTTTTGTGGGCTTTGCTGCTTCTGCACTAGATGGCTGCTTGTTTACCTTCAAGCCTTTAAGACTCTAGATGCTTTATCCTTTGGTACCTGGGCACCATTAACTTCCTCCACTCTGATTGCCTCTGTGCCCATTTGTCTTCAGTGATTGTATTGGGAGGGTGGGCACATAATGATATGATTTTTGTTCTTTGATGCCTGATAACTGATTCCTTCCACACCTCATGGTCTCACAAGCTGGTCTTCATTGTTTGAAGCAGTTATCACCCACCCAGATTCATAGGGACTCTCTCTCAGTGGGAGGAGTGTCAAGGCATTTCACACTGTATTTTGAAAATGTCACACACCCCCTGTCATGCATAAAACTGTGTACTCTAAAAAGATATGTCCACATCTTAATTCCTGATACCTGTGAATGTAAACTTATTTGGAGATAGAGTCTTTGCAGATATAATTAAATTAAGGATCTTGAGATTAAATCAGTTTGAGTTTAGGGAAAGCCCTAACCCAACAGGACTGGAGCTCTTATAAGAAGAGGAGAGGAGACTAAAAGCAGGAAAGCAGATAGGTAAGAACATCATACACAGACTACGGCTAAACCTGGGACCAGCGGAAACTGCAAACAGATAAGGAAGACTCCCTTGAGTCTTTGGAGAGAATGTGGCTCTGCTGATGTCCTTCATTCATATTTCTAGCCCCTAAAACTATATAAAGAGACTAAATTTCTTTCATTTTAAGCTACTAAATTTGTGGTAATTTGTTATAGAAACTCCAGGAAATAAAGATATCCTTGAAAATAATAAAATTATCTGTGGGCTAAGTCTTTGACTTTAACTTTGGCATATTTTCCATCCAACAGAAATTTGGAGACTTCTGGGAACTCTGGTTGCATATTGTGTTATTCACGGGGCTGCGAACCACAAGGTAAGTAGTTCAAAATCACCTGTCACTCAGTAGGAGAAAGATGAAGTTTTCTGGTCCCATAAAGAGTTGCCATCTTGAAAATCCATAAGCAGCAGTACTAGTCTGTTAACCAGGGTCACTGTGATTCAGAATTGGCTCAATGACAATGCGTTTGAGCTGAATACCACATGTGGCAGTCACATCTACTATCAACTTGAGGAAGAGGTGGAGTCTAGCCTGTCAATTAGGTCATAGCTTGATGACCTCATTTGGAGGTGTGGCAGAGAGAAATAGCTCACTGGAGGTCAGTCACATACTCTGGTTCGTCTTCCTGCTGACAAGACACTGATGGAATCAGAACCCTAGAGTTGGAGGAGCTACAGGGAGACACATGTTAGTGCTGAGCTGCTTCTACTGCCACTGGATCCACCCACTGACCTGTGATCCTCCTGCATTTAGTGTCATTGCATGTGTTGCAGGAGACTGAAGAGGAATTTATAGACAGGTACTGGACATATGGACTAATATTGGGCTTATTGGGCTTATCTGGACTGGACTGAGGTAGGATGCTTTCTTAATATACAGTTACTTTTTTACATAAAGATCTTTCTTGTACACATGAGTGTCTGTGAATTTGTTTCTCTAGTCAACCCAGACTAAAACACTCTCAAACAAACTTTTCATCAAATTCTTTGCCCTAGTATTGTGGGGTCTCTGAAATTTAGTCTGTTGCATATGATTATTCCTGGTGTCAAGTCAGCTTCAAGGTCACTCCTGCCATCAGCCTGCCCAAGATTGTTCCAAGTAAGGAATTGTTTTAGTTTGGGAGAGCCAGAGAAACAAATTCTTAAGCACCCAAGTGTATATAAGGGAGAGGTTTATGTACAAGAAGAATTGAACATTAAGAAAGCATCCCAACCCAGTCCAAGTCCATAAGTCTGATATTAGCCCATGTGTCCAATGCCAGTCTATGAAGTCTTCTTCAGACTCATGAAATACAGCAGACACATGCTATGGTGCCGGCCACAGGATGATCACAAGCCAGTGGGTAGAAAGTCTTTGGACCCACTGGTGGTGTAAGCATCCCCGCTCTGGCAAGAGTCTCCTGTGGCTTCTCTAGGTGCAGGTTTCTGGCTGCATCAGGTTAGTCACACAAGGAGCCAGCCTTGTCACTTGAGTCTCTCAGACAGCCAGTGTTGTCAGAAGCAAGTCTCCAAGGGAGAGAACCAAGAGAGACAGTGTCTTTGCCTCCCAGGCAGAATGACCACATTTCCCAGAATTCTCAGAGGAGAAGGCCATGCTCACCCAGAGGTCTCATTGTCTGTCTCCAGATTGACAGGATAGACCCCGCCCCCACCCTCTTCATCCTCAAATCGACACCAGATTAGGTGAGTGCTTCAGGGATCGTGGTGGATCTTGCTCCTTAGGGTGCTCCACTCACTGTGGAGAATCGTGCTCTGCTGTAGATAACGTTTTCTGAAATGCTGTCTAGGGAGTCCTTTAGAGAAATGTGCATCTATGCCTGCACCCAAGCATATCTATCACTCTACAGGAAACTGATGTCCCTGAAGAAGGGAGGTCCAGGGAGAGGACATCATGCTTGGGAAAGGAAAAGGGCAGCGAAAACGAGAAAGGGCCTTAAGGAAATGAATGGACACTGAGTCTGTAACAATGGGCTCAGGCGTGGGGACAATTGTGAGGATGCTGCAGGGCGGGGCAGTGTTTTTTCTGTTGTGCAGAGGGTCGCCATGGGTCAGAACTAACCGGAGGGCACACAGCAACAACAATAACAACAACAACACAGAGCCCTTTTTATGATTAGCATCAAGGAACTTGCTTGTTCAATTGTGGAGGCAATAAACCGGAAGCTCCTGTGTTTCACATCTGGGGGACCCACCAGAAAGCAATACAAAGCAAAGTCTTGCTGAGGAGATAAGAGTAAAACCCTGAGCGTACAGGCAAAAATACTGATAATGCAAATGAAGGCAAAGACCCCCCAACAATTATCAAAAAGTCAGGGAAGAAGTTACTGTCATGGAACCAGTAAGATATACTTGCACCCAGAGCAAATTGAGGTGGTCAATTGGCCAAGGGTCCAGTTCAATCTGGCATAATTAAGATTTCAACAGTCTCTGCCTGATAGTAAGGCTGATCACTGAAACTCTTGCCTAAGGTTAGAGCAGATCTGTCAGTGGCTTCCAGGAGCTTGTTGAAGGCCTCTTGTATGTGTTAGAACCCAAGCCCCTACATTTGTTGACATAGTCTTATTTTGTAATTTTTATATTAGTTTGACACTGTATTATATGAAAATGATATATTGTTAGATCAGACCAGAATAGGGTGGGTTCTAGATCTAATTATTTTTGACTATCAACAATAGCAGATTAGACCCAGAGACACTTACACTTGAGGTGCAAAGCTCTTTGTGAAGATTAGGTTTTTGCCAAGGAATCAAAGAATGCTGGGGCTACCTACCAGGAAGGAAACAACATTTCTAGGACCTTGATTTGGCCTTTCAGCCTTCAGCACTTTGACAAAATAAATTTATGTCCCTCAAAACGACCCACTTGTGGTATTTCTGTTAGAGTAAATGACACCAGTTAATTGTTCCTAGTAGTATGATGTCTATAATATATATATCAGTTCACCAGTTTACAGCTGAGTTTTCTTTTTCTTTTTCCTTGAAACTTTTTTCGTGTTTCCCAAGGAGACAATAAGTTTTTTAAAATAAGGCATAACAGTTGTTTTGTGTGTGCACGTGTATACTTGTAGTTCCACAAAGGCATTTTGACTGTGGGTGCAGATGGAGTCTTCAGGTTCCCTGGAATATCAAAAGTCATTTTTGCTTTTCCCAGTCTTCAAACAAATTTTTTTTTGTATGCCTAAGAAACAAAAGCACATATCCACTGTTGTATATCCAAATACCCGTGGAAGGTTTTGGAGGCCAATTCTGGGCACTCTTCATTTCAGCGTAGAGGTAAAGTTTGTGGAAACTGCCTGAATAGTGATTTTTACTCATTTGAAAGTTAGCATAGTCCACATGATTTCACAACATATTCGTATTCTTTTGCAAGGGCTATCAATGTGAAAGAAGTGATCTAAAACAACTGAATTAGAAAAATGTTTAAATAAACGTTTATCCCTGCCAAGTCAACACCAGGGCATCTTGACCGCGTATTTGGAACTACAAGAAACAAGTCATAAACCTCTGAACTCTGGGAATGAGTAACACTGGCAGAAGAAGAGGCAGGGTTGAGTCCATCAAGCCAGCCATAGCTGATCCTTAGGGTGTGTTCCCAGCTTCTCTGGGAGGAGACTAAATAGAGCCAACAGGCCTGTGCAGGCATTTATCAGTAGGAAGGGCATGGCAAGGGTCCGATGAAAGGGAAACAGAAAACTGGAAGGAAGGGGCACGGGAGTCAAATACTGCCAAGGAAAGAGCTGTACAAGATGGTGCATTTTGAAGTAAGAGGAAAAGAGACTAGAGTTTTTTCTAGAGCCACCCAGCTAGACATGGACATGGATGTCAGTCATTGCAGCGGATGGGAGGATCCAGACACGTGCAAGGTATACCTCTAATTTTACTGGGCATAGAGACAGAACCAGAGAGCTTGTGGGAAGTAGAATCTGACGAAGTTAGTGTGGGGTGCAGTCAACAGTCTACATTTGTAATATGCTCAGTGATGTGATGCTGCTGGATATCCGTCCAGGTTGAGTAGTAAAGCTATGAATTAAAACTAAGAGAGAAAAAGAATGAAGGAAGTGGAGGCGATAACACTTTTCCTGTGGGCCATGCCCAAGAGCACTTCTGGGAATTCTCCAGCCATGAAATTGCCTTAGTTGGCTTCACAGTAAGATTCCCTTTTGTAAGAGGGTTCAAAAAGTTTGGGGAAAATGGAAATCGAAAGGTAACTTTCCTCCAAGAAGATTCAAAGCCCCCTTATGTGTGTATGTGTAGGTATATGTGTATATATTTGTGTGGCTATATATGTATATACATATATACAGGGAGGTCAGAAAGCTTATGGAAAAATGGAATGAACAGATAATGAATTTTTTTCAGCAACTATTTTGAAAGCTCCATATATATATATATTGCTATAAAATCATAGAAACTCTTTTTAAACAAAAATGTCAATTTCCACATCTACTGTTTCTTGACATATCCTTCATCTAGGTCTGTACACCTCTGAAGTTATGTTTCTATCTCTCTTACCCTTCCTCCATGAATTGTACACTCTTTGATTGTGTACTATGTCAATTCTGTGCTCTTTCATCATAGACGATGTCAAACGACAGTTTTGACATTCTTGAGTGACTCAAATTGTGTTTCTCTTGAATGTTCTTTGAGTTTGTAAACACAATGAAGTCTCAAGCAGAAAGATTAGAGTTGTGGGATAGATGGGGGAATTTCCACTGTAATTCTCCTCAGACCTTGCTACTTTCAAATACTGAGCAGGTACATTTTCATGAAGGGAAAAAATTCCTCAGCATAGCTTTCCTGGCATTGTTCTCACCAATGCAGTTTCCAATTTTCTTAAAACTTCTTCATACTAAACCTCTGTGATTACTGTGACTATCATTTTATTTTTCTTTAAGACATCTAAATAAGGATAAGACAAGTATTACTGAGAGAAATGGTCTGCAATTATTCACTGATTACAGAGGTATTTTAAAACTGTTTTGTTTGGAATAAACCTGTGCTTATTTAAAGTGGTACCCTAGTACCAATGCATCTTTTACTTGCTTTTGTGCACTATCTATCTATCTATCTATCTATCTAGCTATCAATCATATATTGAGATTGATTGATTAGTCCACATGATCATGATGGGTTGGCAAGTCCAAAATACACAGGCCAGGCAAGAGCCTGGACACTCTGTAGACTTGTGTCCCAGTCTATAGGTCAGGCCACAAAAAGAAGATGGAGCAAAGTTCTGATGAAATATCCATTTGTGTTTTGAAGGTAGAAGACACCTTAAAAATTTTTCCATTTTTGCTGATTCATTTATATCATTCTATTCAATTGTAAAAGTTATTATATAATAATTCAGGTTAGATTGCATTACGGAACAACTAAGCCAATGTTTGGCTAAACAACTGGGAGGCATAGCCTAGCTAAATTGATGCATAACATTGACCATCCTAAACGTCACCACGGAGGAGGTAAAAGAGGAGAGAGAGTTATGGTGGTACCCGAAAGCCATATCATACCTTCTCTCCCCTTTGATCCTATCTACTTTTAAGAAATATCATACCTTCTCTCCCCTTTGATCCTATCTACTTTTAAGAAAAATCTTAGCATACATTTCTCTTGTGAATTTGCATGCTTTTAACGTTTGCCAGTTTTTCTATCCTGTTAAAGTTCTCTTACTGATTTGTAGCAACTCTTTTTATGTAATAATTTAAGTTGATCTTTCTTGAATGTATACATTGCTATTAAAAAGAGACATGTGGCCATCAAAGACATAGATGTAACATCTGCTTCGTAGACATAAACTGCCCCCTGGCCATGAAAGTAGGGAAGTTGGGACCAGATTTGAACTTCTCAGCCCAGGTCCTATTGCTCATTAGTGTCCCATGAACACTGGTGCTGCATAACAAATCCCCCAACCTCAGCGACAGTTTATAAACAAGTGGAGGCAAAATGAGTATTCCTGAAGAGATAACTGAAAACATTGTAGTTACAGCCTCAGGCAAATTTCATGTGTCATTGCCACAGGTGTACTTATTGAATTCCACTTCATCCTTGATGAAGATCAAGGATTGCAGCCTTCAATATGACAACTCAATGTAAGAAAAACATATGTTTATGCTTTACTTCCTTTTTGCCTGAATTATTTCTTGTGCTACCTATTTCTATACTTTATTCTATCCATACTTCTTATTCCTATGTTCCTCTACCTTTTTGAAGAGTTGATGACTCTTTAAAACAAACACAAGCAAAGAAACAAATCCTGAATGCTATCCCCAAGGTTGTTTGCAAAACATTTAAGAAACCAGATAGAAGACACCCAGGTGCAATCAAAAAGATCTTTTCCTAAGTTAAAATTCCTCTTTCAATGTGGACTGAAATTTGCGATGTTGTGTCCCCGAGAGAATGGTAGGGCAAATGAGAAGCATTCTTCCCCTACAGATCCAGTAAAGCACACATGTCAAACCGCTTAGGAGAGTTTTCACATTCTGACAGCATGCCGTGCTAAGGCAAGCCTCTTTACAAAGTGTGATTGCTCTGAAATTGTAGCATGACTGTGAATGACACCAGGTTCTTGCTGAGCACACCTGCACTCTCAAGGTGCGGCCATGTATACTGCCACACCCCTTCCTCAGAAACATTCTGTAAAAAGAGATGACTGTAATTGAGAACAACATTGGAAACATAAACAAATCCAATCTGCCAACATTTGTGACATCCTCATATAATTAATGGATAAAAGTGAAAACTTAAATTGCTCTCATAAAATAAAAATAGTTATTGGGATAAGCTTTAGTCTCCCCATTTAATAGGAATCATTAAGCTTTTATTTTACAAGAAGAAGGGGGATCAAAGGCATTAAAGGCCTATTATTGAAAATCAAAACAATGTTTTATTGGGTTTTCATGAATTAAATGAGATCAAGGGCTTTTCAGAGTTTAGAAACAAAAATGAGTAAGTTTAAGAAGAGGATGGAGTATGGAAGGGAAGAAGGTTACTGTACTAGAGGTTCTATACCTAAAATAATTCCTTCCCAACTCTTGTGTTTGATAGAAAAACAGAGATGAATCGTTTTTCATTAGCTAAGCATTTTCTAATGGTCTATTAGCTAAATGGAAATCTTATTATAGTCCCTGGTGAAATAATTTCATCTAGTATTCTTTATGTGGCTCTGCATATAAATATCTAACTTGAGAGTTTTAACTCAGATCCAAATCAAACAAAATTAGTTAATTTCATTTTTCAGTAAGACATTGTTCAACTAACACACAGGTGTACTTTTTGGGAAGAGGCCAGCTAGAAATTACATGAAACCGAGCACAGAGAAATTACTAGAGTTGGTGAAAGACCATAGGTTACAGTTTTAATTACTTAAAGAGCAATTTATTCAAATAGCCAGGAGGGGTTTTAATCTTAGCTGAAAATATTTGGGTAGGTTCCATTTCAGTTTCACCTTATGGTAGAATTTAAATCTTCTTTCCACAACCTCCCTTCCCAAAGTACCATCTTACATTTTGGGCCAGGCCAATGAATACAAAGGTTTTAGTGGTTGGAATATGCACAGCCCAGAAGTCCTCACTCACTGTCCGGATACTCTGATTCACATACCTGAAGCATTCAGGTGAGCAATGCTTAGTCTCTTTTCTTCTTCAGAGAAAGCTCAAAACCTCCAAAGACTGTATTTTCTTGCATAGCTTCCAATTATGCTACTCAATTACAAAAAGCATTGAGGTAATAGCAATTTCAGATACTAATAATGCATAGTACTTAGAGATTTGTCACCTTCAAAGTATTTTAATGGTTTCATTATTATAAAACCCCAGTGAAATGAGACAGTCAGCAAGCAGCACACTCTGCTCATTTCATCCTTCTTGAATTCACACTCTTCCTCCTGAGCTGCTAGATTCACCTGGGTTAAATAAATTGTGAAAAATGCTTCCTTCACCATTTCATTTTGTCTCACGTAAACCATAAAGCTGGCAGAGTTGCCACACTCACCTACAGTAACATCTGAACATTAGTTCAATTATCCAACTTCACAAAAATATCTAGTCAGTCCCTTCTCTAAGGCAAGCAACTTGCAACTACATGACTTTTGGTTTCTAAATCTGAAGCAGTAGATTTGGAGATGGTTTGTTATTATCAACAGTCCCTTTGTTTGCAAGATAGTCTAACGAGAAAAGGGATTTTAAAGATCTAACAAACATTTTAATCTCATCCAAATGAAAGAATTTGAAAATGGGGGGAAATGCATCTGAATTTAAAGGGAAAAGAGAGTTTTTCCAGTAATAATGAAAGCTATTAGTTTTAAAATCAATTTGCAAAAAGGCTCATAGAATGAAATTCTTGGTACTGAAGTCTACTACCCTTTTCTCAGTTTAAGTTTCTCAGATGAGCCGTGATTTAGAGAATGGCAAGGACAGGGCTGTAAGACAGTCAGGATAGAATAGGTTTTATTGTGGTAACAAAGTAACAGCAACATCCAGTTGGTTTAACACAGCAAAGATTTGTCCTTCATGGTACCTGTGCATTATGAAACAGCAAAGAGTTAGTATGAAGACAGGTTTTGCCCATGGATGCAGCTGATGGATGCTTTACCATCTTATTGCTGCCACATTTGGAAACACTTTGTTCACTGAAATAGGAGAAAAGAGAAGCATATTGTAGCCATATCTTCTCTGCATTTCTGTCCCTGTGCCTTGGCCAGAATGATGTTGGAAAACAAAGGTCAGCAAATGAGCTACTTTGTGCACATTACTGTTTTTGCCACAGTCAACTAAATGATCCATCTAATGTTTCCTACACACATAATATTATGTACTATAGTTTATATATGCACACATACATTATGAATATAAAAGAATACAAGAGACACACTACATGTGCAGTGGTCTTATTTTGATAATGTTTGCTATGACATTAAAATGCTCAGTAAAATGGTGTATTTCCCTTCTTAATTCCATGATCATTTCAGAGGGGGAATGCCATTTGGAAAGCCATTTGCCCCAATAGAAAATATACATAGTAAATAACTGAGGCTAATATTAACATTTTATCCTTCATCACTATAAACTCACTGAATTACATGTTCTTTGCATGCTCAAAGTCCACATTACACATTATAGCGCTGAGATATTTTTAACTGACTAACTCAAATCTAACTCTTTGCATGCATTTGATTCTGATTCAGCAGCCCTATGGGACAGAGTAGAATTTCCCCTGTGGAGTAGAAAACCATATTTTTCTTCATTAGAGTGGCTGGTAGCTTTGAAATGTTGACCTTGCAATTAGTTGCCCAACATCAAGAGAGCCTAAATCAGTCACTGCCATAGCCCTGATTTTGACTCACCATGACCCAATAGAATAAAAGAGAACTGCCCACTGTGAGTTTGTGAAGGTATGTATCTTTCTAGGAGAAGTAAGCCTCACCCTTCACCTGAGACATCACTGGTGGGTTACACACACTGCACTACAAACCACAAGGTCAGCGGTTCAAAACCACACGTTGCTCTGTGGGGGAACGATGAGATTGTCTGTTCTTGTAAATAGTAAGAGTTTCAGGAACCTCGTGGAGCAATTCTATTCTGTCCTCCAGTCAGTCTGAGTTGGAATCAACTCAACGGTATGGGTGCGAGCCTAGCAGGTCAGTGGTTCAAACCCATCAGCTGTTGAGTTTGGCAGAAAGATGTGGCAGCCTGCTTCCAAAAATAAATTCCTATGACCTACTCTGCCCTCCAGGGTTGCTATGCATTGCAATCCACTCTACAGCAGGGGGCATGATGCTTAGAAAAGGAGATCCGGAGGGCCAGTGTTGAAGTGCTCCATTACTAAACGATCAGCTACTCTATGGGAGAAAGCTATGGCAATCTGATTCCATAAAGGTTATAGTCTTAGAAACCAGGTGGGGAAGTTCTTCTCTATCCTACAGGTTGCTCTGAGTTGAAATTGACTTGCTAGCAACAGGGTTTATGAGAGTTCAATGGTAGAAATCTCACCTTTGATGAAGGAGATTTCATTACCAGTGAAGGTATCCCCCGTGCGTCCATCTTCAATCTGTCAGCAAAAGATTGCGGCTCAGCTGATGAATAGATTCCAGGGGAGCTTCTGGACTCACAGGATCTAGGAAGAAATGTGTACCAGTGTACTTCCAAAAATCAGTCAGTGAAAACCATGTGGGTCACAATGTTGATCTAATGCTATTCGTGGAGATGGCCCAGGACCAGGGAGCATGCTGTTTCATTGTACGTGGGTAGCCCAGTCAGAGGGAAAACTGGTGAGCTGGCAGATAACAACAGCAATACAGAGCGTAGTGTTGGATATGCTGGAGCACAGAGGGTAATACTCATGTTCCAGTTGTTCAAGTTATGTAATTCAGATATCAGACAGTATTCCCCAGAATTCTACCTGTGGCATATTATTTCACATATTCAGAAGATAGATGGCTAATGTGGTAATCTAAGCATTAGTTAAACGTCGTGGATCTGGGTGACGGTGGGCTCTATTTTCAGGCCAGGATAAGCCTTGTCAAATCACTTTAAAGAAGCATAGGGGAACATTGTGATGGTTCAAATCTTTAAAAAAAATATTACATACTTTGTGTCAGTATTTACATCTTTTTTTTGGGGGGGGGGGGAGGAGAGCTCACACAGCTCTTATCACAATCCATACACCCGTACATTGTGTTAAGCACATTTGTACATTTGTTGCCTTCATTATTCTCAAAACATTTGCTTTCTACTTAAGCAGTTGGTATCAGCTTTTCAATTTTTCCCCTCCCTCCCTGCTCTTGATAATTTATAAATTATTGTTGTTTTGTCAAATCTTACACTGTCTGATGTCTCCCTTCACCCACTTTTCTGGTGTCCACCCCTCAGGGAGGAAGTTATATGTAGATTCTTGGGATCGGTTCCCGCTTTCTATCCCACCTTCCCTCTACCATCCCAGTATCGCCACTCTCACCACTGGTTCTGAAGGGATCATCTCTTCTGGATTTCCTGTGTTTCCAGTTCCTATCTGTGCCAGTGTACATTCTCTGGTCTCGATGGTTAAGGTAGAATTGGGAGGTGGGGTGGGAAGGAAGCATTTAGGAACTAGAGAAAAGGTGCATATTTCATTGTTGTTACACAGCATTCTGACCGGCTCATCTCTCTGCGACCCTTCTGTGTGAGCTTTATGGTACTTGTGTGGTGGCAGAGGGGGAGTCCAAACTATCAATCAGACTACAGCTTGATGATGCCTCCTTGAAGATGTGCCCTCTTTTACAAGAGCGGCGATGACAACTTCTCTCTCTTGCTCCCCTCTTTCTTGCTTACTTCGATCATGCATCTGACTCTGGGGTTGGAAGTACATGCGACCTGCCCATCCTGAGTGCTGTGGCATCCCATTAAGTTTCTGTGGATCTCGGATCCATGTGACTCTGCCCCCACTGGCCTGTGATCTCCTAGCTTTCCACTTCAGTTTCCTGCTTCATCCACTAGCAGCTGTATGACCCTGACGAGGGCTCTGTATGACATTGGACCCATGGACTTGAGTTGGACTGGACTGGGCCACTTTTTTAATATACATGTATTTCTTGATATTATTTCTTACACATATAGAAGTGTCACTGGTTTTATTTCTCTAGAAAAACTGGCTCGTTCACTGTATTTTTAGTAACTTTGACATTTTGTTCCAGGAAACTAAATTAGTTGCAAGACATACAGGTGAATAAGTAGAATGAGCATATTTATTAATGATTTACTAGGTGTTTATAACAGTCTGTTTAATGTAGATCCCATAGTGATCACATAAAGTAAGTATTAGATCCATTTTATTATTAATGAAGAAACTAAAGATCTAGACAGTTAACATAAATGAAGTCACAAGACTGTAAGTTGCAGAAATATGACATAAAATCACATACATTAATTGAGCTGATGCAAGAAAGGGTCTGGTATAGTGGAATCCAGTTAGATTTGAATCTATGGTCATGGTCACAAAGTTTCCTCCAGTGCACATGAACAATGAAGTCCGCATGAAAATTTTCAATCATGGCCTATAAAAATAGATCCCAGAGCAGCTGGAGAAAACTACAATGAAAGGATAAGTGTCTCTCCAAATAATATCTCTTGACCAATGCCCTTCATTTCTACCACCTTCAAGTCAATTCTGACCCATAGGGACCTAGATAGGGTTTCTGAGACTGTAAATTTTTAAGAGAGCAGATAGCCAGCTCTTTCTCTCATGGAAAACTAGTAGGTTTGGATCTCTGACCTTATGATTAGTAGTCTAATGCCTATCCACTATCTTCTGTTAGAATCTTCATATTACATTGGGGCGTCCAAAAATTCATGGGAAAAAAATTCATTATCTTTTAATTCCATTTCCATCAACTTTTTAAAATGCAAAAATGTATATTTTCCTTTTTTTAATCATAAAATCATTTTTTTGGGGGCACATACAGCTTTTATCACAATCCATACATTCATCCATTGTGTCAACCATATTTGTACATTTGTTGCTATCATCATTTTCAAAACATTTTCTTTCTATTTTAGCCCTTGATATAAGCTCCTCATGTTTTCCTACTCCCTCCCCTCCTTTTTTGTTGCACACTGTTACACAGTCTTTTCAGAACCTCAATGAGAAAGTTTGATTAACAGTCTCACCTGATGGAATGAATCCCAAATGCACTATGAGTTGACATTTTTGTCCATTCTGGGAGTTGATGGACATCCAGATGAGGCTTGCCAGCAATTGATGTCTCACCGTTTTTGAAATGAGAAAACCACTGAGACACTTGAGTTTTTCCGATAGCACTGTCTTTGTAAGCTATGTTCAGCTTCGTAACAGTTCTGCAGCAATTTTACCTGAGCAGGAAACAAAATTTCACAGTCACATGCTGTTCTCTTAATTTGGCCATCACAAAAAACAGGGTTCAAGAGAAACTGCATTTAAGAAAAAATTCACTATGACCAGAGAGAACCTTTCCAGGTGATGTCACTGGGCACACTAACTCAGATCAAGTGTTTTTGTTTTTTGGGCATGGTGGTGATGGTTTTTTAAAATTATACCCTCATAAGGGGCTTTGCTGGGGTCTCTGAAAACAGGAGAGAGGTTTAGAGTGGGAAGCATATGTAACTATACTGTCTTCTCAAGTCTGTAGCTTCAGAGCGCAATCTCAGATATACCAATGAGTCCCAAGGATACTGCCATAAATCTCCAAAAATAATAGGTGGAAGTGAATTTAGCATTCCTTTTCCTAGAGCCATATTCCTACTGGGTTGAGATAGACTATTGGTGATGATGATTTATTTATTTGGGTTTTCAAATGTTCACTTTTTGGTGGGTCTGAATATATTTTTAGCACTTTATTGGCATATAGTTCACATATCATACAATTCAACAGCTCAATCATAGCAAAAAAGGGCTATACAATCATCATCACAATTTTAGAAAAGTTTCTTTTTCCTTGTACTCATCATTATTAGCTTCCCATTTCCCTCTAACCTTCTCTGCCATATCTCGAAGTAACTACTAACCCAACTACTATATAAATTTACTTATTCTGAAATCCACATAGTCAAAAATACAATATATAAAACACAATGACTATAACCAACCAAAACAGACACAAATCTCAGTAGGAAAGAAAATTGAAAATATCAAAAACTAGAAGAAATCTGAAACGGGTGAAAAAAAAAAGAGGTCAAATGATGCAGTGTTAATATTTGACCTAACTGAATCTACACTAATCCATTTTCCAATGCACTCTGCATGACTGATGATAATTCTTAGTAGCTTCATTTTTTTCTCCTTTGCTTCTTAGCTGGGTTGGCACAGATGTCTACACTCTGCAGAACTTTCATGTGGTCCATTCTTCAGCCAGGTGTTTCCTTGAGACCAACTCCAGTACCCTCTGTTATGCATTGAGTTGTGCTCTCCAAAAGATATGTTGAAATCCTAATGTAACATTGTTAAGTTTTTGAATGCGTCCTCTTAAATTAATGGGAGATCATACTATTGTAAGACAGACACTATCCTGTATGATTGGTTCCCTTTTAACCAAAGAAAAGAAACACATAGCGCTATGTGAAGGAAGAATGACCACCAAAGATGCATGCACATGTTAAGAATGCCTAGGGTTATCAGAAACTGGGAGAGACAAGAAAGAATATACTTTTATAGACTTTGAAAGGAGGATGGCCTGACTGACATATTTGGACGTTAACCCTCCAGAGCTGTAAAGCAATACAGTACTGTTGTTATAAGCCATCATGCATATGCTATTTTGTTACCAAATCCCTGGGAAGCGTACACACCTTCCCTCCATGCTGGCCCCTATCCCTCCCATTCTTGTCCCTTGCGTTTTCATATTCCTTAGATGCCTTCCTGATGTTCAGGATTTGAGCCACATTTGGACATGGATGGGGTTAGGATTCCATGTCTTAAATTAGAGATTTCTCCAGGTCACCTGCTTGCAAGCCTTTCCAAACTCTGCGGTCCGCATCCCAGAAGAGTCCTTGCCGCTGTGGGTGGCAAACCACAGCATTATGCCTGAAGGTAGTCAAGTGGACCTGAGGAGGCCTCAGACCTCAGCTGGTTTTAATCCCATAAAATGGAAACTCAATATACAAGGCAGGCAAGATTAAAAAAAAAATGCCATTGTGCCACACCAGTCAGTGTTCCATGTCGAACTCGCTCATTGGGCCTAATTCAGCTATAACAATAATGATGCTGGTAACAACAATCATAGCAATTACATCAGCAATTTGATAATAAAAGAGAAACAACAGAAACCAAAGGGAGAATCTTGACACATATCTGGCACAAATATGTTATATTTTTGTGGTATTTGTTGATTACATAGGAGGGAATAGGTCATAGGGGTGTAGTGACTAAAGGTTTCCTGGCCCCAGAAGCTTTGCCCTGGAGCTGCCAAGGTTATAGTCTAAGTCTGGTTGCTAGAACTGAGCCTGGAAGTTCAGTCTGAGTTTGGGTGATTTCTTTCAAGCTCAGTTGGCATAGAGGCTCTGGTCAGACTCTGGCCTAAAGGGCTGAGACACGTTTGTCTGGGTTTCCTCCTGAGGAGGCTGGTAGTTTGAATTAGGAAGACTAGAAGCTCTGGTGCCAATTTCATGGTCATCAGTTTGAAACTATGAGTGGCATATCAGGAGAAAGATGGGACTTGCTACTCCCATAAAGAGTTACAAATCTTGGAAGCTCACAGGGGTGGTTCTACCTCGTCTACCTTGTGGGGTCACAATGCGTTGGCATCCACTCAATGGTAGTGAGTTTGAGAACACATAACTAAGAGGAAATAACCGACTGTAACTACAAAGAGACACCAGCAAGAGCATTTCCACAATTTCTTCTATTTCTCAGTAAACGCAGCACAAAGAGTACATGGCTTTTTATGCAACTCTAGGTAAACAGTCTATCGCCTTCCACACCAGGGCAAAGATCCAGTCTTGTCAATCGCACACACACTCCCTCACCAACACAGGTCACCTCTTCAAGTATGAAAAGCTCAGGAATCCAGACTTCCTTCTTAACCTCCACCCTACTCCTTGCTGCATGCTCTTCCTCTGCTGGTTTCACATGATGAGGTGAGTTATCCTTCTTTCGGGCCAGCGATTTCCCTTCTATCTTTCACTGTTCCTTCCCCTTTCCTCCTTTATAATGACCATGAACTCTCCTGTGTGTATTGCCGCCCCCCCTTTCTTTCTTAAATTTGGTCAATATGTATGCAACAAACCATTTCCCCTTTCAATATTCTTCACGTATACAATGAAGTGTTTGTTGTGTTGTTCGGCTACCACTGTTATCCATTTCCAAATTTCAGGTCACCCTTAACAAAAGCACAGTGTGTCTCCTATGTCATGCATTTTTAACAACTCCTACCACTTAACTTATAAAAAAAGCCATTTGCTTCTTTACACAAAGCAAACATTATTTATCCATGTCTCTCTTTCTTATCTCCAGGATTTCTTTTGTATCCACCTCCCATCCCTCTGTAAATAATGGTAATCTGCCTGCCCCATACTCCATACCCATACATCACTTCAAGGAACTTGTCCTTCCTGATGTCATTCACAGCATCATGCCATGACCAAATCCAAGGACTACCCTTTCAATTCGTGTCAAACTGGAATTTGACCACCGCTTCCTTTCTGAACAGCAGCATCTGTAGCCTTTCCTTCCATCTTTCTTTAGATTTTATTTATTTTGTTATTGTTGAGAAAAATACACAGTAAAGCATACACCCATTCAAAAGTTTTTCACATGTACAATTTACTGATGTTCATTACATTCATCAAGTTGTGCAATGATGTCCGTCGTTCTTTCTGAGTTGTTAGACATCAACATAACACTGTCCCCCGTGGTTTCTAGTTAATATTTTGAGTTGCTGTTGTCCATTTGATTCCATACAGGTAGTTATTTTTAAAAATCATTTTATTGGGGACTCATAAAACTCTTCTCTCAATATGTCCATCCATCCATTGTGTCAAGCAAATTTGTACATTTGTTGCCATCATCATTTCAAAATACTTCCTTTTTACTGGAGCCCTTAGTATCAGGTCCTCATTTTCCCCCCTCCTTACCCCACCTCTGTCCCTCACTAACACTTGATTTATATGTAGATCATTGTGATAGGTTCCCTCTTTCTCCCCCACTTCCTCCTCCCCCCTTCTGTATTGCTGTTCTCATTAATGGTCCTGAGGGTTTTATCTCTCCTGGATTCCCTATGTTTCCAGCTCTTATTACAGATAGTTCTTATCAGAACATCCTGCTTATGCAGTCATTTTTCCTAGTTAAGGTGTATTATTATTTGCTATTAGGAAGACTTGTTGATTTAAAGCTTAAATATTACCCCCGGGCAATAGTTTCAGCAGCTATAGCTCTAAAACGCCGAGAGTCCATGAGTTTTGGAATTCTACTTTGTATTTCCCTCCTCTTGAGGAAGACTCCCTGAGGACTCCCGATTGTAAATATTTTGATTTGGAGGAGATCGCTTGGCACCCCATCTGAATTAGTTGGGGGTTATTCACTATGGGCCCACACTAAAAGTCTGGAGGTATTTTGGGGTGGGGACACTAAACTTCTCCACCCCTGACTGCAGGAAGAGCAACAGGAAGAGCAAGCGGGACTTACAGGAGGCACACCCCTTGGTCACGAATATTAAGGACTAAATGGGTAAGAGTGCTGTTAGGTAAGCAGGTCCTCGGATGTGAAACCCTGAAAAAAAAAAAAGGCATTGTCTTGATGGATTATAACAGGGCCTACTTGCTATTTAACTCACTCACTCTGGGGCAGGTTATCAGTTAGACTTGGAACTATTAGAATGGTCACTTTCCCAAGTGTGATAATGCCAGGCTATTCAAAGATACAGCATCTGTGGTCTTAAAAACTTGGAAGTTAAACATGCGGCCACCTAGTAGGAAATTAAAAGAAGCCCACATGGGAGAAGCACAACAGTCTGTGTGATCATGAGTTGTCAATGTGACTAGGTATCAGAAGTTCAAAAACAAGCAATCAAATTAACGCAAAGGAGCATGGATATAGGGGAGACGCAAAACACACATTAAGAAAATTGGGCAGACCCTCACAGAAAGGCAAACATGGAAGAGAGTAAATATCCAGGGTGCGGTATAGCACTGATGAAACACATAACTATTCTCTAGTCCTTTAACTTTTCCTCTTCTTACTAATATGGAATTTGTTTTACTTTATAAAGTTTGTTGGACATGCATAAGTTCATTTGTATAATTAAGATTATTCGATGCCTGGAAGCCAATGTAGATGACCTTTCAGAAACAGTAACAGGAGTAATGATTCCCTGAGAATACAGGAAGAGAGGTGGGGGTAGAGGGGGAAAGAGAGCTGATAGCAATGATATACTGGTACATATTAATAAGCATTTCTGTGTGGGGAGGGGAGGGTATAAAGGGGAGCTGATACCAGAGAGTCGAAGTAGAAAGAAAATGTTTTGAAACTGATGGAAGCAGAAATTATACAACTGTCCTTGATCTAATTGAATTATGGATTGTTATAATATATGTAAGAACTCTCAATAATATGATTAAAAAAAGAAATTGTGTCTGGTCATCAGAAGAATAAGCAACTTAGGACATTTGGTGAGCAATGGTGCAGACCAGAAATAAGTTAACTTTGAAATTTTTATGATGGGGAAAATAATCGCAGCAAAACAGATCATCTGCATATTTGAAGAAATGTGTTGTCATCTCATCTATGCTTTGTCCTCAAAACATTTCCTGATTCTTATGAGCAGAATCTCTGATTCTCCATCTGCGAGCCTTGTAGTACACTATTTCAGAAAATGGGAGGAGGGAACCAGTGTGTTCATGGAAACAGTGTGAAGGTGAAGGCTTTCTCAATCTGGAGAGGAGAGAGAAGAAGCATAAAGACAGAATTGAGCAATAGTGGTTACTGGTGAAAGATCCATATGGACTGATTACTTCTTTTCTAAGATGATTAGCAACTGAGATTAACACAGCTATACTCATTGTGTTAGTCCGGATAGACTAGAGGAACAAATTTCAGAGACACGTATATAATGTATAAGGAAAGGGTTTATCTTCAAAAGAAATGTGACACTAAGAAGGCATCCCAATCCAGTCCAGTGCAAAGTCATAAGTTCAGTTCAATATTAACCCATATGCCCGCAATCAGTCTATAAAGTCTGCTTCCGGTTCTAGAAGTCACAGGTCAGTGGGTGCAAAATTCTGGCGCTGGAAGAGGTCTCCCCATGGCGCCTCACTTCTAGGGCTCAGGTCCATCAACAGCATGCCACTCCAGCTTCAGAGGTCTGTCTTCATCAGGGCAAAGCTGTGTGGTCTCTCCGCTGGCTCCTCCAACTTCTCCGAGGCTGCATCTTGTCTCTTCCGTGATTAAGCGTCTCTGAAACTAACTCCCAACAACTGGGGAAGATAGCTTCTCATCTTCATGAGGGAAATATCGTGAGATTCCCCTGGAGTCTCAGGTGAAAGCCATGCCCACATAGAGGCCTCATCGGCTACTCAATGGCTTTCTCCTGATTAACAGGCCAGACTTCACTCCTACATTTCAATTATAAAATTAACATAAGCACATGTCTGTCACACTCATATACGGACCAAGAATTTACTGGTCCTGTTTGAGAACTGTGTAGAATGAAATTGACTTGGGAGAGGACTCAAATGGCATTGACTGATGCCAGGCCTAACTGTAGAACCAGCAGAGGAATGAACTCAGCATTTAAAGCTACCTAACCCAGGAAGTAACTGTTGGCATTTTAGAGAATGATTTTTGAGGGGTTAATATAGTTATGGATATGATCTTTGGTGGCACAAATGCTTTGTACTTGACTACTAATATAAAGACAGTACCCTCACATCACCCATACATTCCTCCCCCTCCGCCCACAGTGGCTCTGTGGAAGAAAGATCTGACAGTCAGAGTAGCCAATGCACAGACACAATGTACCTACAGTGCTATGAGAGACAACACTGGAGACACAGTGCAGGAATTGCTCTTGATCTGACTCCACTACAAAACACTAAAGGCATTTGTGGTAGATATATAATCCTTTGTCAATTTGAAGATTAATAGTGCAGGGGTGTAGTCTAGTCTGTCAATTGAATCATAGCCAATGAGGCTTCTGTGTGGGCATGACCTTCTCCTGTGAATTCTAGGAATTCTGGTACTTTATTCTTGGAGGCAGGAGACACTATCTCTCTCAGTTCACTTCTTTTGAGATTCTACTGACAAGGCTCACACCCTGGGAGACACAGAAGCTGACAAGACACACAGACCAACCCTGATGCAGTCCCAGGTGCTAGAGAAGCCATGCAGAGATGTCTGCTAGCTCTGAGATGTTTACACTGCCCCTGGATCCAAAGACTTTCTACCCACTGGCCTGTGATCATACTGCATTTGATGTCATTGCATGTGTTTTGTGAGTCTGAAGAGGACTTTAAAGATTGGTATTGGACATATTGGACTCATGGACTTGATCTGGCCTGGATGAGGATGTTTTCTCAATGTTCAATTGCTTATATATAAACCTCTCCCTTATATACATGGGAGAATGTCTATGATTTTTTTGTCTGTTCTACCCAGACTAACACAGCATGCAACAAAACAGCACGGGGAACAGAGCAACCAAGTCCTCAGGGGAATACCAAAAATAGTCTTTGGGTCCAGGGAATGGCACCCCATCACACTGTATCAGAAAACACTCCTAAAGGTCAACAGACAGACCTAGAACTATGTATAGGCTTTTTTGTCTTTGTTTTCTTTTATTATTTTATTTTGCTCTGTCTTGTTTTTTGTGCATATTGTTATCTCTGCACATCTACCTAGGTAAAATAGTCAGTATAAAGAATATGGAGAAGAAAACAAGGGGATCAAAAATATTGGGAGGGGAAGGGGATATGGGAGAGAGAGAAGGGGGAGGGGGAAATGAAGTGGGTTTTAACCAACCCAGGGACAAGAGAAGAACAAGTGATCTAAAATAGATGGCAAGGAGGGTGTAGGAAGCCTGGTAGAATTTGATGAAGGGGAATGTAATTGAGAGGAATTACTGAAACTCAAAGAATGGCTGAATATAATGTTGAGACAAGAGGAAAGTAAAAAGAAATATAGGAAAGAATGAGGAGCAAAGGGCATTTATAAAGGTCTAAATATAGGAATGTACATATGTAAATATGTTTATATATGACAATGGGGAAATAGATCTATATACATATATTTATAGGCTGAGTATTAAGGTAGCAAATGGGCATTGGTTCTCAAGTACTCCCTAAACACAAGAATACTTTGTTATATCAACCTGACATCCCACAGTGCTCACTTTCCCAACATGATTGCTGAAGACAAAGCAGGTGCATAAGCAAATGTGTTGCAGAAAGCTGATAGTGCCTGGATATCAAAAGATATAGTGCCTGGGGTCTTAAAGGCTTGAGATAAACAAGTGGCCATCTAGATGAGAAGCAACAAATCCCACATGGAAGAAACACACCAGCCTGTTATCACGAGGTGGTGATAGGATAGGTATGAGGCATCAAATAACAGAAAAAATCATATCATTGTGAAGAGGGGGAGTGTGGAGTAGAGACACAAAGCCCATCTGTAGGCAACTGGACAAGCCCTTACAGAAGGGTCATGGGGAAGAGATGAGCCAGTCAAGGTGCAGTACAGCACAGGTAAAACATTTTCAGAATGCTGCTTGGAGTCATACGTGGTATGAGGGAAGCAATACAGAAAAAGGATAAAATGGTAGAGGAGATAATGGCAACACACCAAAGGGAAATACATGACTTCAGGGATGAAATAACAACTTCCAGTGGCAAATTTACAGACTTTTCCAACAGACTTGAGGAGGAAAAGAATCACACCAGCGACCTAGAGGATAACCAAGCAGACAACAACAAATGGGAAAAGTGTCAAATAATACAATCAGAGAAGCTGAAGAAAATCTGAGAGCCATGTCTGATGCCCTAAAGAACAATATTTCTATAATTGGCCTGCCAGAACAAGACACAACCAAGACACATAATAGTTAAATTATACAACTATGAGGAAAAGAAGATCAGAAGAGCAGCTAGGGAAAAGCAAATAGTCACGCATAAAAGTATCTCATTAAGATATGTTCAGACCTATCAGCAGACATGATGAATAAAAGGAGGGAATGGAGTAACATATTTGAAAAATTGAAGGAAAATAATGCAAAGTCAAAAATACTATACCCCGCCAAATTATCTGTTAACATAGATGGAGAAGTAAGAGTCTTCCCTGACAAGGAAAAGCTCAAAGAATACATATAAAGAAAACCAACCCTACAAAAGATCCTTGCCAAACCTGTATGGGCAGAAGATCAACACTCATTGAGTACAAATAAGAGACCATTACATAGAACAACTCCACCCATAGGGTGACAAAGAGAAAACAGTCCCCAAGATAGCATTGGCTCAATAGTGGAAAGAAGACCAAAATGAAACACACACACACACACACACAAGCATAGAAGAAAGGTAGGTAGGAAATCACTCAAAACAAAAGGTACAAGATGGCATCACTGAGTCCACAGATGGATGTAGTAACACTGAATAACAATGGCATGAACTCAGACATTAAAAGGCAGAGGCTAGAAGACTTACTCAGAAAACATAACCCATTGATCTGCTGTCTATAGGAGATACATCTTAAGCTTGCAGACAAAAACAGGTTGAGAATTAAAGGCTTAAGAAAACATACCATGCAAATGCCAATGGAAAAAAGCAGAAGTAGCAATCTTAATATCTGATAAAATTGATCTCAAAGTACAGGCCATAACAAGAGACAAGGAAGGGCACTATATAATGCTCAAGGGAACAGTAGGTCAAGAACCAGTGAGCATAATAAGCATATAACTACCCAACCAAAAACCCATGGAATTTGTTAATTAAACACCCCAAAAGATGAAAAAAGAAATCACAGGCTCAACATTTATAGTTGGTGACTTTGATGCACCATTCTCTGAAAACAACAGATCACTGTGAACAGAACTCTACAAGAAGGCTATGGATTTAAACCGCATCATTGGAGAACTTGACTTGATGGATATTTTCAGAGATTTCCACCCAGGTGAAAAAAAATTCACATTCTTTTCAAGCCCACGTGGCACGTATTCAAAGACCACATGCTGGGACACACCAAACTTGAGTAAATTCAAGCACATAGAGATTATACAGCCATCTCTCACTGATCACTGTACCATACGGCTGACATTCAACAGAAGGACAGTGAAGGAAACAAGGGTAAACACTTGGAGGATGCATAATTCTCGACCGCAAAAGCAGGGGATATGGACAGAGATTGGAGATGAGATCAGGAAGTTTCTAGAAACCAGTAAGAATGGAAATACGATGTACCAAAACCTATGGGATACAGCAAAGGCATTTATCAGAGGAAAGCTGATAGCAATAAATGCACACATGAACGAAGAAGAGAGGCACACATGAAAAGAGAAGAGAGACTTGTGGATGACTTGTTTATGCTGGCACAAAACTTGCACCAATTAGAGCAGAGTCAACAGAACAACCCTACTAATAGGCAAAAGGATAGAAATAATAAAAATCCCGAGCTGAGATACAGGAGAGGTTCAACATACAGAAAGCCATTAGTATTATTCACCACATTGACAGGAAAAAAAATGATAAGAACCACGTGATAATATCGATAGGTGCAGAAAAGACATTTGATAATATCCAATACTTAATCCTGTTTAAGACACCTAATAGAAGGGAAATTCCTCAATACTATACAAGCTATATATGAAAAATCATCAGTTAATGTGGTAGTCAATGGGAAAAAGATTAAAGCAATTCCACTGAAAAAGTAGACCAGACAAGGATGCCCCTTGTCCCCACTCCTATTTAATGCTGTACTGGAGGTCCTAGCTAACAACATAAGACAAAGAAAAGACATCAAAAGTATTCATCTGGAGAGAAAAAGGCAAAATTATCATTATTCACAGATAATATGATTCTACACATAGAAACCCCCCTCAACTCCACAAGTGGAGTGTTGGAAGCAGTAGAGGAATATGGCAGAAGGGCAGGATACATGAAAAACAGACAGAAGTCTTTTGGTCTGCTATACACATCAGACAAGATCACAGAAGAGGCAATTTAAAAGGTATTACTCTTTACAATAGCCAAGCACAAATTGAAATACCTAGGGATATACCTGACTAATAAAATGAAAGATTTGTAGGATGAAAATTAGAGAACATTATTACAGGAAATCAAGAGAAACCTCAAGAAATGAAGAATATCCCATGCTCGTGGTTTGGAAGACTCAATATTGTAAAGATATCAGTTCTGCCCAAGGCACTCTATAAGTTGAATGCTATCCCAATATGAATACCATCATCCTTCTTCTAAGACTTGGAAAAACTTATTATCAACTTCATGTGGAGAGGGAAGAAGCCAAGAATTAGCAGAGAGCATCTCAAGAAGAAGGACAAAGTAAGAAAGCTTGCTCTACCCGACTTTAGCATGCATTATTTAGCCATGGGAATAACAACACATATTCAGACCGGTGGTAAAAAGCTCAAGACCCAGAAGAGAAAACATCAGCATATAGGCAACTGATTTTGGAGAAGGGCCTCAAAAATATCAAATGGGAAGCAGATGCCCTCTTCAGTAAATGGTGGTGGAAAAAAATGGTTATCTACCTGCAGAAAATGAAGCAAGACCCTTACCTCACTCCTTGCACAAGAATAAGCTCAAGGTGGATCATAGAACTTGAGATAAATCCCCAAACAATTAGGATCATTAATATGGAAATTGGGACAAACCCGAGAACTGTGGCACAGGAAAGATATAGGTTATTGGAAATTGGGAACCATACAAATACAGAGGAGCCACAAATTGGCAAGTGAGATACACTGAAGAGAAATCACCTGCGTACATTAAAACAATTCACCAAGAGAGTAATAAGAGAGCCTACTGACTGGGAAGACATCTTTAGCAATGATATATCACACAAAGGCCTTATTACTAAAATCTACAATTATTTGCAAGCTTATAATAAGAAAAGCTAACAGTCTACTGAAGAGATTGGCAAGAGACTTGAACAGAAGTTTCACATGGGACCAAATAAAGGGGGAGGAAGAGAGAGTGGCATGCTCCCTGGCCCACCAAGACTTGAGGACCCCATCCCCACTCAGAATGGCCAGCGCACAGAGAGGACCAGATGACTACTTCCACTGTGAGACAGGACATCCCTTGCTGACCCATAGCCCTACAGAGGACAACACTGGACACAGTATCAGGATTGCATCTGTTCTGACCCTACCACACACAGCAGATCAGCAGGGGGAGCAGAGCATGGGGTTCCCGAGGGAGTGCCAAGGATATACTTTGGGAACAGGGTGTGGAACCCCACCGGACTTGACTGGAGGTCACTCCTAGAAGTCAACAAGCATATCTTGAACTATTTACAGGTTCTTATTTATTTTTATTATTTTTCTTTCTTTATGTATATTTTTCTGGACATTGGATTTTACTTGTTTCAGTCATCGTTTTGTTTTCTTTTGTCTCTTTGTCTTGCTAGGTCTTGTTTTTTGTGTGTATATTACTATTTCTACAGTACTATCTAGATAAGATAGGCTAGATGATCAGTCTGAAGGTGAAAATGACCAGATTGATGGTTGTGGGGGGATATGTGAGAGGGGAAGGTTGGGGTAAGGAGGAAGTGTTGACAAACCCAGGGACAAAGGAATAGCAAGTGATCCAAAATCAGTGGCAAGGAGGTTGTGAGAGGCCTGGTAGGGGTTTATCCAGAGGAAGGTAACTGAGAGAAATTACCGAAACTCAAATGAAGGTTGAGTATGATATTGGGATAAGAGGATAGTAAAAAGAAACAGACGAGAGAAATAGGAGGCAAAGGGCGTTTATAGAGGTCTAAATACAGGCATGTACATAGGTAAATATATTTATATATGACCATGGGGAAATAGATCTACATGCATATATTTATAGGTTCAGCATTAAGGCAACAGGTGGACATTGGGCCTCCACTCAGGTATTCCCTCAAGGCAAGAACACTTTGTTCTTTCAAATTGATATTCGATGATGCACACCTTCCTGACACAATTGTTGAAGGCAAATGTGTGCATAAGCAAATGTGGTGAAGAAAGCTGATGGTGTTCAACTATCAAAAGATACAGCATCTGGGTACTTTCAGGCTTGAAGATAAACAAGCGGCCATTTAGCTCACAAGCAACCAAGTCCGCATGGAAGAAGTGCACCAGCCTGTATGACCACAGGTGTTGAAGGGATCAGGTATCAGGCATCAAAGAACTAAAAATTATATTATTGTAAATGAGGGAGAGTACAGATTGAGGTCCCAAATCCTATTTGTAGGCAACAGACTTCACCTCATAGAAGAATTGCAGTGAGGAGATGAACCAGTTAGAGAGCAGTGTATCAGTGATGAAATATTCAACTTTCCTCTAGGTCTTCAGTGCTAACTCCTCCCCACTATCATGATCCTAATTCTGCCTTAACATCTGGCTAGACCAGAGGATGTACACTGGTACAGATAGAAACTGGAAATATAGGGAATCCAGAAGAGATGATCCCTTCATGACCAGTGGTGAGAGTGGCGATACCAGGAGGGTGGAAGAAAGGGTAGAAAGGGGAACCGATTATAAGGAGCTACATATAACCTCTTCTGTGGTACAGACCAAGGGGATATGGGTAAAAGGAGGCATCGAACAGTGGAAGATATGACAAAGTAATAATATTTTGTAAATTATCAAGGGTTAATGAGGGAGGGGGGATGGGGTGAGAAGGAAAAATGAGGAGCCGCTGCCAAAGGCTTAAATAGAAAGCAAATGTTTTGAGAATTATGACGGCAACATATATACAAACATGCTGGACATATGATGTATGTATGTATGTATGTATGTATGTATGATTGTGATAAGAGTTGTATGAGCCCCCAATAAAACAATATATATATTTATTTAAAATGAGTCTCTGGCAAGGGCTTCTCTTTTTGCCCATTTGCCTTCCTGTGTGCTGGGACTCTGCTTGCCTTGAGACGTGGTCCCAAGTGGGCCACCCAAGCCTGAAAGCTGCTGTTAACCTGTCATGTTCCCACTGTCCTTGGATACACAAAACTCTGCACCCACTGGCCTGCGAACTTCCTGTTTCCTAATCCATCTGTCTGCACCACCAGTCTGCTCCTAAATGAATCTGCAGAGGGATTTATGGACAAGCATTGTACTTGATTTTGACTTGGATGGGATGCCTTGTTGACATATAAATAGTTCTTAATACAAGGCTCTTTCTTATAAATATGTGAATGTCATTGATTTTGTTGTTTCTCTAGACACCCTGGCCTACAAAAGAGTTGAACAGGCAAATTTTTGTTTGGTATGTTCTATTTTATTTTGAACAATTTTATAATTAGTTTTTAAAGATACTAATCATCTCACCTGATGATGCAATGATTAAGTGCTTGACTGAATAGAGAGTTCAGAAGAAGTTCAAACTAACTAGTTCTACCATGGAAGAAAGATTTACCATGCTTCTGGAAAGATTACAGTCTTGAAATCCCAATGGTACAGTTCTACTCTCTCCTATAGGGTTTCCTATGACTTTGCCTTGACTTGACAGCATGGATTTTTAGAACTATCTAAAAGAAAACATATTTAATAAAATCACATTCACATCCTAGTGAATTCATGATATAGCATATAGAAAATGATGGCAAGACACTATCAAAGATAATGACCACGTTGCTTCCCTTTATCCTCAGTCAGTCTAGTCATTTTGAGATAGAATCAAGGTTCCCTAATGAAATACCATGCCCTATAGTACTCATGGATCAGAGAGTTGATCCCTGGATAAAACTTTTTAGCAAAGCAGTTGTTTTTTTATTCTTTAAATAATCCCTTTTCTCAGAACCCTTTCAATGATAAGAAAATTGGTACTCCCTGACACAATCACTGAAGACAAATGTGTGCATAAGCAAAGGTGGTGAAGAAATCTGATGGTGCCAGGCTATCAAAAGATGTAGTGTCTGGGGTTTTAAAGGCTTGAGTAAACAAGAGGCCATCCAGATCAGAAGCAACAAAGCCCACATGGATGAAGCACATCAGCTTGTGGGACCATGAGTTGTCAAAGGGATCAGTTATCAGGGTTTAAGAACTAAAAACCCTAACATTGCATGGCCACTTTCCTGATATGATCACTGACGGCAAATGTGTACATAAACAAATGTGGTGAAGAAAGCTGATGGTGCCTGGCTATGAAAGACATAGCATCTGGGGTCTTAAAGGCTTGAGTAAACAAGCGGCCATCCAGCTCAGAAGCAACAAAGCCCACATGGAAGAAGCACACCAGCCTGTGTGATCACGAGGTGTTGAAGGGATCTGGTGTCAGGCATCAAAAAACTAAAATTATATCGTTATAAATAAGGGGGAGTACAGATTGGTGACCCAAATCCCATCAATAGGTGAAGTGACATCCTCTTACAGAAGGGTTGCAGGGAGGAGATGAGCCAGTTAAAGTACAGTGTAGTAACAATAAAATATGTTCCTTTCCTCTAGTTCTCAAATGCTTCCTCCCACCCATTGTCGTGCTCCCAGTTCTACCAGACAAGTCCGGCTAGAACAGGGGATGTACACTAGAGTTGGAACATGAGGAATTTAGGATTGATGTTCCCTCAGGACGAGTGATGGGAGTGGTGATACTGGGAGGGTAGAGGGATGGTGGAGTAGAAAGGGGAACCAATTTCAGGGATCTACATATAACCTCCTCTCTGGAGCAAGGCCAACAGGGAAGTCAGTGAAACACATTGGACAGTGTGCGATATGAAAAAGCAATAGAAATTTGTAAATTATTAGAGGTTCATGGGGGGAGGGGGAAAGGAAATATGGGGAGCTGGAACTGGGGGCCTAGGTGGAGGGAGGAAGTTTGGAGAGTGATGATGGCAATAAGTGTGCAAATGTGGCCTACATACAATTGATGTATGTATGGATCGGGAGGGGAGGTGTGTGTATACCCAATAGAAAGATTCATTAAAAAAAGGGGTGAGGGGGAAGGAGGAACTTATACCAAGGGCTCAAGTGGAAAATGTTTGGAAATGAATGTGGCAACATGTGTGGAAATGTCCTTGATACAGATAATGTATTGAATGTTATAGTAGCTGTAAGAGCCCTCAATAAAATTATTTTATAAAAAAGAAAAAAAAGAAAATTGGGCTAGTTTCTACATAAAAGATGTAGGTACTGGCCAACAGCTTCGTTTCCATTCAGATTTGGTGCGTTCCGAAGCAGACTGAGGAGAGGAATAATGGAGAGAGAGGCTGTGTCGTGAAACCCTATTGACCTGGCTTTGAAGGCTTATTCCTTCAGAGTAGAGAAAGAATGTAGACCCTAACTTCCTCAACGCTGGTGGGCTGATTAGTAGTCAAAATTGTCAGATCTTGGGTTGTGGCATCTTATGGCTTTTGCATTAATTCATTAGGCTGTTGACAAATGCACAGGCGGAAATAATTCCCCATGGTCACTTAGGACATTTTCCTTCAAGCCTGTTTCTGTGAAACATTGTCTTAATCTCTTCATTGATATCTAACCCACTCTTACACTTTCCAAGATTTCTTAGTCATACTTTTCAGGGAGAGTTGGTTTGAATTCATTCTTTCCTCCCTGGTTTTGCACATGGTGTTTGCCTCTCTATTCTATCCTGGAGTAAATTAGAGCCAAGAAGACTGCTGAACAGAGCTTTACCCACTTCCTATTGGAGAGAAAAGCCATCCCCTCTGCCTTGTGCCATCAAGGAGCTCTCTTCAGACATTCCAGGGGACTTTCTACATCTGGTAATTTCTGCAAAGGCAGAGTAGTTCTTTATTTATATGTGTGAAAACTGATCCTGCTCAATCAACTCTTTGGCTTCTTATCCTTCTGCAAATAAAATGGCACTTACTCTTATTAGGGATCTTTTGAATGCACCTATTGGTTTCTATCTTAGTTCTTTCAGAATTATCTATCTCTAATTTTTTGAGAACCTACTTATGGTATGTCTTTATGTAGATCTCTATAGGTTTATTCTACTTGTGGTCTTTTGAGTCTCTGATTTTTGCAGATTTATGTCCTCCATTAGCTTGAGAAAATTGTCTGTCATTATTTAATTCAAGCAGTCCTATTGTCCATTTCTCTCTTTCCCCTCCTTCTGGAATTCTAAGGTGAATATATTAGGTCTTCAGCTGTTTTCCCTCCCCATACTTCCATCAAACTTTGTTCTGCCTTTTCAGTCTCTACTCAATTTTAGCTATCCACTAATTTGCTTAATTTTCCCCTTCTGCCTAATGACATCTGTGGATTGTTGGTACTCTTCTTATGTACTACTCATAATGACCTGGTGTACAACAGAAGGAAACACTGACTGGTCTTTCACTGTCTTCCCCACTGCTATTCTATTTAATCACATTGTTGCAGTCATTGTGTCAACCCATTTTGATGAGTGTTTCTCTTTTTTGGGGGGGGCATCACTGCCCTCTGGCGGTAGTAGGAGGCCCAGCCTTGTTCCTGGAGAGCTGCTGCTGGATTTGAACTGCCAACCCAGTGGGCCGCAGTTCCGCACTCAACCACTATGCCACCAGGGCTCAGCCCTGTTTCCCCCTCTTTTTTTTAACAGACTCTACCAAGCATGAGGTCCTTGGCTAGAGACTGTTACATGTCCTGCAAATATGTCAAAAAATACATGAGAGGAAATCTCCCTGTTCTTATTTGTAAGGAACATTCTGGTCATTCTTCTTCTAAATTTTGCTTATTCTTTTGGCAGTCTGCTGTACTTTCAATATTCTTAACCCACACTATAATTCAAAGGTATCAATTTTTCTGTGGTCTTCCTTATTCCTGGTCTAGCTTTCACATGCGTATAAGGTAGCGTGACTACATTTTAAACCAGACACCATTGACCGGGGAGTGGGGAGGTGGGTTCTTGATTAAAAGTTTGGTCTATTATGGAGAAACAAAAATTCTCATAGAATGCAAAAATAGTATCGTAATAGATTTATTTTAATTTTAAAATGGTGCAGGACATTGTTAAATTGTTAAAAAGTGGGGCCTTTGGTCACTTTAATATAAGGTGATTCAAAATATCCATAACTAAGTTTTTCTATTTTGTTTCTCATTTCAGTTATTGTCTCATTCAATAGCAAGACCTCTATTTTTAGATTGACATTGTGCTTTAGATTTTTATCAATGCTTTCCCTTAGTTCTTTACTTATGTTTAATGTTTGTGGTAGCTACACAATCTGGTGTCAATTTGAGGATTAAGAAAGAGTGTATGAGTGGAATCTAGACTGTCAATCAGGATATAGCCAATGAGGTCGCTGTGTGGGCTTGGCTTTTTCCTGAGAATTCTGGGAACTCCTGTACTTTCTTTCTTGATGGTGGGAGATATTCTCTCTCTGGTATGACTCCCAGTGAGACATCCCTGTAGAGAAGAGAAATGGCGAGAGTCTGATGGAGCTAGATCTCTGGAGCTGGAGAAGCCATGTGGAGACCCCTGCCAGCACTAAGATGCTTGCACTGCCACTGAATCCACAAGACTTCCTACTCAATGGCCTGAGATCTTCCTGAATTTGGCGTCATTGCATGTGTTTAGTGATTCTGAAGAGGACTTTATAGATTGGTATCAGACATATGGACTAATATCAGACTCATGGACTTGAACTGGGTTGAAATGTTTCCTTAATGTACAATTACTCTTTTTACAAAGCTCCTTCTTATACACATATCTGTATCCATGAATTTGTTTCTCTAGTCTAGCCAGACTAGCACAATATGTTGTTTCATATTCTCCTTTTTAAAAATTATCCTATCATTCAAATAATGATGTCTTTCATTTCCCCTTTTATGTTTATTCTAATGGACCATTCATT
>PVJH01020296.1:0-40944 GCA_004026705.1 Nesogale talazaci | reverse complement strand
CCCATCTAAATTAATGTCACAGCCTCCTAACTGGTTTCTTTGCCCCTAACTTGCCTTCTATGCCAATCTGTTCTTAAGATGACAGCATGATCTTATCATCTAAAATAACTTGAAAGGCTCACCTAACCACCTCACGCTACATTCCAGCATCCAGTAACTGTCCTACACGGTCTTTCAAAAGGGATGGGCTATGTTGCTGCTGTCGTGGAATGAGTTCTGACTCGTAGCAAACAATGCGCAACAGAATGAAACACTACCCGGTCCTCTGCCAGCCTCTGTTGTTCTCATTGTTGGGGTCCATTGTTGTAGCCTCTCTTCTCATTAATCCCTCTTGTTGAGGGCCTTGCTCATTTTCACTGTCCCTCACTTTACCACGCATGATGCCCTTCTCCGGGGATCAGTCTCTCCTGACATGTCTGAAATATGTGAAACGAGGACTCGCCATCCTTGCCTCCAGCGTGCACTCTGGACATAACTTTTCCCAAGATAGATCTGTTCATTCTTCTGAAAGGCCGTGGAACTTTGAATATTCTCCACCAGCACCCTCTTTCAAATGCATTGATTCTTCTTCGGTCTCCCTTATGCAATGTCTAGCTCTCGATTGTGTATGAGAAATTGGAGAATACCACAGCTTGGGTCAGTGTGCTGGTCCGGGTAGACTAGAGAAACAAATTCATAGACTCGCATATGGATATAAGGGTACGGTTTATTTACAAGAGGAATGGGACATTGAGAAAGCATCCCAGCCCAGTCCAGTTCAAAGTCATAAGTCCGATATCAGCCCATATCCCCGATACCAGTGTATAAAGTCTCCTTCCAACTCATAAAGTCACAGGTCAGTGGGTACAGAATTCCGGCGCAGGCAGGGGTCTCCCCATGGCTCCTCGCTTCCAGGGCTCAGGGTCCATCAACAGCATCCAGTGGTGGTAGAAGCAACTCAGTGCTGGCAGGGGTCTCCACATGGCTTCTCCAGCTTCAGAGGTCTGCTTCCATCAGGGCAAGGCCGTGTGGCTTCTCCTCCGGCTCTTCCATCAGACACTGCCATCTTCTCTTGTTCGTAATTCAGCATCTCTAAGACTAACTCCCGGGCTGAGCCCCAGTGGTGTAGTGGTTGTGCACAGGACTGTGGCCCACTGGGACGGAGGTTCAATTCCAGCAGTGGGGCTGGGCCTCCTACTCCCACCACCAGAGAGCAGTGATGCCCACAAAAAAAAAAAAAAAGACTAACTCCCAACAACTGGGGAGATAGCTTCTCATCTCCACAAAGGAAATATCATGAGATTTCCTAGACATATCAGGAGAAAACCATGCCCACACAGAGGCCTCATTGGCTGCTCAATGGCTATCTCCAGATTAACAGGCTAGACTCCACCCCTACATCTCAATCATGAAATTATTATAAGCACATGACCGCCACAGTCAGGCACACCTTAATCCTCAAAGTAACATCTTTGCTTGTCAACACTTTAAAGAGGTCTTTTGCTGAAACTTTACCCAAGGCAGCATAGCTTTTGATCTCTTGGTAGCTACTTTCATGAGTGTTGATTATGAACCCAAGCAAGATGAAATCCTTGACAACTCCAATCCTTTCTCTGTCTATCATGGTATTACCTACTGGTCCAGTTGTGTGAGGATTTTGATTTACTTTACATTGAGTTGTAATCCATATCAAAAGTTGTAGCCTTTGATCTTCATCAAGCTTCAAATCCCCCTCACTTTCAGCAAGCAAAGTTGTGTCATCTGCATATTGCAAGTTATTAACAAGCCTTCCTCTAATCCTAATGCCAAGTTCTTCAGATAGCCCAACTTCTCTGGTGATTTGCTCCACATACAGATTGAATAAGTATGGTAAGAGGATACAACCCTATGCACACCTTTCCTGATTTTAAACAAAACTGCCTCTTGATCCACATATGAGTTCTTACAGGAGCATGGTGAAGTATTCTGGAATCCCCATTCCTCTCAAAACTATTCATTGTTTGTTGCGATCCACAGAGTCAAATGTCTTGGTATATTCAACGAAACATCTTTCTTTATTCTCTGCTTGGAACCAAGCCCCATCTGACATCAGCAGTGACATCCTTTGTTCCAGGTCCTCACCTGAATCTGACTTGAGTCCCTGGTAGCTTCTGCTCAATGTACAGTTACAGTCATTGTTAGGTGACCTTCAGCAAAAGTTTTACTTGAAAGTGCTATTAATACTGTCTGATAATTTTCCACATTCTGTAGGGTCACCTTTCTTTGGAATGGGTACAAATATTAATTTCTTCCAGTCAATTGGTCAGACAGTTGTCTTTTAAATTTCCTGGAAACTTTTGTTTTGTTTTTGTTTGAGCTGCTGAACAAGACCTCTTTAAAATGTTGAAAAACAAGGATGTTCCTTTGAGGGATGAGGTGAGATTGACCCAAGTCAAGATCTTTTCCATTGCCTCATATATATGTAAAAGTTGGACATTGAATACGGAGGAGAGTGTTTCTGTGCTTCATCAGCCTGTTGATTGTAACGGTAATGGGTATTCCACCAATTCCTGGAGCCTTGGTTTTGGCTCATGCTTTCAGTGCAGCTTGAACATCTTCCTTCAGTAGCATCAGTTCTTGCTCATATGCTACCTCCTGAAATGGTTGGATGTCAGCTAGTTCATTTGGTACAGTGACTGTATTCTTTCCATTTCCTTTTGAAGTTTCTTGTATCATTCAATATGTTGCCTATGGAATCGTTCAAGAGCCAAATCTCAAAAATATTATGCTGAAGACACTTTTGAAAAATTGTGGAACACATGCTATCACGTATGTGGCATTTTAGAATCAGGAAATCTGACATATGATGGTGGGAAACAGACCAGAGAGGGCTTTGGGGGCTAGAGAAGAACGGCTAGGAAGGAGTGTCTGGGAAATTTCTGAGATGTCTTATCAAGATCCTGATCTGCAGATGCCAGACTGGTGGGGTGCTAGACATAAGAGCTTTGGTCATTTCGTAGTGAGTATGTAAATTATACTTTGATTTTAAAACAACTTTTTGATGGTGGACGCCCCCTGCATTCCTATATCCTGGATAGCTTGATTAGTGCTGGGCATATGTAGGGACCTAGATAAAGCTTGATGACTGAAAGAATAAAGGAGAAGATTTTAAGTGGTTAAGTAGGAAGAAATGGTGTCATAATCTGTGGCCCAGATTGACTTGACCTTCCTTGGTGACTCAGGAAGAGCAAATGTGTTGAAGTCGGGGACAAGAAGACCCTAGCTCAGAACAGGATTAGTGTCATCGCAGCTGGTACCAGGGTGAAAGGGCGCTCTTCTAAAAGGAGGAAGTCAGTGTATCTGGCCCTGACTCCCATGCCCTCTACCCCTATCCTGCCTCTACCGGCCCTACTGTCTTTGTCCTCGAGGTGTTATAGCCTGTCTCCCCACCATGTGTCTTGGCCCAGCAGTAGACACTGTCTCCTTTCTCAGCCCAGCCAGATGGACTAAGTATCCCAGTCCATGACTAGGGTACAAGTGAGTTTGCACCCAAAATCTAGTCTCTGCAAACGGACTTGCTTTTATTCTGAAGTTGTCATTTTTACACACTTGGATGAAGTCGGATCTGTACTTGAGAGTGGAGTCATTGTATCATGGGACCAGCATATGTTCAGACTTGGCAGCTGTTTTCAAACAGTTTTTCAAACTGGTTATACCAATTTCCACTCCCACCAACAGTGTACGGGAGAGAGTTTGGTAGTGCCAATACTGGTAACTCTCATCATTTTTTATGCTGGCCACTCCAATGAGATACATTCTATTTAAAACTACTGCTATCAATTCATTAAACCAAGACCATTTGAATGTTTGAGGTTTTTTTTCCCATGCCAGGGTCAGGCAAACTAGGAAAGAGACCCAGCTCTGAGACTGTGGATACCCAGAATTGAACAATGGCAGATCCCAAGGGTTGTTGGGAAATGGACATGAGAAGGAGGAAGCAGCAAGGGTTCCCTCATGGTCCAAGACGTTTCCTGCCTGGAAATAGCTTGGCTGATGGCCCTGTCTCTCTTTGAAAAGGAAGTGTTGGGGACACTTCCCCAACACAGTGAGAACAGTAGAATGGGTGAGGAGTCCTGGGTTTTGGACCTGTCTTGACTGACCAGAGTAGACAAGACCCTGTCCCTTCCATTGAAGGGAAGTCACCAGCTTTCCCCTCCAGCTTCTGGAAGCTCACTCTGCACATGGCTGCCTCTGTCCCTGAGCCTTCCAGACCCGTTTTGTCATCAGATGGGGGTGCTCACAGGAGCTTCATTCTTTCTCCCCACCAGCTAATTTTCAGGGTTGGGCATTGGGGGTGGGGGGTGGAGGACTTGTGCTCTTTGGAGGCCTCACCCTGTGGTTGAGGCCAAGGCCCCCATCAGGAGCCTTTCTCTGACCTTCGTGGGATGGGATGTGCTTGTTCCCAGCTTTAACCTGGAGCCTGGCTATGACTTCCTCCATGTCTACGACGGACGGGACTCCCTCAGCCCCCTCATAGGCAGCTTCTACGGCTCCCAGCTCCCAGGCCGCATCGAGAGCAGCAGCAACAGCCTCTTCCTTGCCTTCCGCAGCGACGCCTCCGTGAGCAACGCTGGCTTCGTCATTGACTACACAGGTAAGAGCCGGCGGTCTGACCTGGCCGAGTGCAGGGTCACCTAGACTTGGTGGAGGGGGCAGAAGGCCCTCCCAGAGACTGCACCTATCCCCCTCCTCTGCCCCAGCACAAAGAGGTAAGAGAATCCCTGCTCTTTTTCTGAGTCCTCCTCCTTTCTTCCAAAGCATTCCTCCTCCTCCTCTTCTCCTTCTCCTCAGAGGCCCAGTCATAGCTCTCCTAAGCTCTCTTCCGTTGATGGTCGTAGAGGCTGTCCAGTGGATGTTGACTCCTACCGGTCCCGCATGGCAGAAGAGAACTGGCCCCTGAGGGCTGGTTTTCTAGCCTGTAAATGTTACAGAAGCAGGCTGTCGGGTTTTGCGTCCTTTTGTTTCATTTTCCCATGGAGCCGCTAGGTGGGTTTGGACCCGAACTTTTTGGTGCCAAGTTGGGGGCTTAACCATCATGCCATCAGGGAACCTTGACCCTCCCAACCCCAACAATCAGGTAACACCTACCTCTTCACTCTCCCGCATTCACTGGGGGTTCTGATGCAAGACTCCATCTTCCCCCAAGCCTCTCACCGGCCTGGCTGGCTTCAGTGTCCCCATGCACAGTGTTGTTGTTGTTTTTTTCCCCATGCACAGTGTTTTTGACGGCACATAGACTCACCATGTCAGGGTCTCGGCCCCAAGGACACCACCCTCCTGGCCCCCCACCCCACAGCCATACTCTGGATCTTTGTCATTAACTGGACACTTTCTGATCCTTCCCGCTCATATTTTCTGACCCTTCCATGCATTCACACCCAATGCCCTCCTGAACAAAGGAAAGCAGACGTAATAGTGCAGGGGTCAGGAACAAATGCTGCCTTTCTCTTTTTTATTTTAAGAGGGCCACAGAATAAATATCTCTGTCATGGGCGCTCCTCGCTACAGCTGCTAGGTGGGAGCCCCCACGGGCAGTGGGTGTACAAACGGGCTTGCCGTGCTGGGCGACCCTTCCTGCATGAGCACAGGTCTCCGTCCCACAGAGGGGGTCCTTCTGACGTGTCCAAGCCCGTGCTCTCCAAGAGGCCATTGCCTGGACTTTAACCTCCGTGTCTTCATTTAGAACATGAGAAACCAGCTCCTCTCTCGTGGCATCTGGCTCCGGAGTCCTGGTGGGGTTGTAGTCGTGAGGTCAGCGGCTAACCGTAAGGTCAGCAGCTTGGAGCCACTAGCAATTCCAGAGAAGGAACACGGGGCTTTCTTGTGGGTCCAGAGTGACCGTCTCAGAAGTGCCCTGTCCTGGAGGGTGGCTGTACGTGGGTCAGTGTGGACGCCACGGCAGGGAGGGAGCTCTTACCAGCAGGCGAAGAGCAACGAGTCCCTGCAACAAAGCTCTCAGCTCGGTACCTGGCATGTGCCAAGCCTTCTGTAATGTTCAAAGAGGACTATTATCGACAGTGGTCCCAGGCTCCAGCACTCCACTCAGTTCCACTCTGCCAGCCCTGTTTTAACCCATTTATTCATCTTCCCCAATTATCTCAGATCCCATTACCCAATCCTGGTGCCCATTTCATGCTTGACTTGTGAGTCTGGCAAGTTATTCATTCTTGGAACCCACATCTCCATGTCCCAAACGATGCTCATAACGGTCATGTTGTGGAAGGGTATTAAAAACCGAAAGTTCGTGGATGCAGATACATATTGTATGCATTAGCACCCTAGCCAGTGTACACTATCCCTTCTATAGACGCTCACGAGACGCTCGTTTCTCTTATTGAGACATTAACCCACGTCCGCCCAGGCACCATCAGCCCATGTGTACGTGAGACCACATCGCCAGCTAAAATTAAAATTCCTCCGGCTCAAGGCCCCCACTTACACCATGCAGGGTCTCCGAAAACCTTGTACAGCATAAATATCTCTGGCAACCCCTGGGCTACCTCGCATGAGATTGCAAATAATACTGCTCATAAAATAACAAGTGCTGATTCAATGTCTGCTACGTGCCAGCACTCTTCTAAGCGCTTCCTATCCATCAGCTCATTGAAATCCTCATCACTATCGATTGCCTGCTATTTCATTGGGAGTCAGTGCACAAAGCAGAGAGTGTTGGTTTGCTCAAGGAGCCGGCCTGGGGAGTGGACCTATTGCCACCCTCTCTTCCTCCAGGCACCTGTCATTCTTCATTGCCCCAGACCCAAACGTTCCTCAACTTAACCCGCATCCACGCCAACATGACCCGACATCTCTAACAGAAGGCACGGCGTCAGCACGGGCCCTCACCCCACTGCCTATTCCTGCTGCTGCGCCATGGTCCCATTCTTCCTACCACAGCCAACCCCGGGCCTTTCTGCTCCCATCCACAGCAGCAGCCTCAGAAACCCACGGGGGACCATCGGGAGTCAGCACTCACTCGAGGGCACTGGGCTTGGTTTTGAGAGCTGACCTCAGGGTTGGCCGTTGGTCCACACTGAGGGCAATGAGTTTGGTTTGTTTGTTTTTCCTCTCTGTGCTATACCGGTCCCATCGAGGAGCCCTGGCAGTGTAATGGTGACGTGCTGGGCTGCTGACCACCAAGTCAGCAATGTGGAAGGACCTGCCCCTCCTGGAGAGGAAAAGGGGATTCTCTCCTCCTGTAATAAGTCTCTGATATGCACAGAGGCAGTTCCTTCTGCCGTGCCCTAGCAGGCGGCTATAAGTCCGAATCAACATGATGGCAGTGAGGCATTTGGTTTTTTGAGTTAATGGAATCCTAAGAGCCCTGGTAGTGGTGCTGTCAGGAGGGCACGAGGTTCAAACCCATCAGCTGCTCTGTAAGGGAAAGATGAGGCTCTACGGTCCTATAGAGGTGTACAGCCTTGGAACACCGGTGATCACTGGGTTGGAGCTGACTCGGTGACCGTGACTTGGGTGAGTGGGTACCACAGGGGGAAAAGTCTGGTGGGAATCTGTTGCCATTAGGATTAGAGCCAAGAAGACCTTATGGATCGGTTGGACCCTACAGGCACATGGGGTCGCGTGATGTCAGAATCGACTCACCAACAACTGGGCGACGCCATCAGTTAGCAGTTGGTTACTACCCGACAGGTTGGTGGTTCAGACTCCCCTCGAAATTCCAAGGAAGAAAAGTGGGTGGGGGGGCTCACCCTCAGTAAAGGAAATGGAAACCGTTTACCTGGAAGGCCGGGCAGCTAAGAAGAAAGTCCTTGCACGATGAGGAGCTCCTTGTCAAGAGCGCTGCAGTAAATATCGTGGAATTAGCAAGCCAGACAGTCTCTGTGACAACTGCCCGCCCTACTGTTGGGGCACTGTTCGGTTGACAGCAGCTGGATGTGACCTGCCAGCTGTCCTCCTCTGACTCTTGTTGCATGGGAACAAGATCATGCCCCATATACTAATCTGTAACCCAAACCCTTCCTCCCCTTAATCTTGAGCATCTTTTGCTAGCTGTATACAACAATTTGTGCCATCCTTCGGAAGACCTGCACATGTTTCAGTGGCTCGCTTCGAATTTAACCTTTACAACCAGCTCCTTATCCATCAGGAGTCGGGGTTGTTGCTTGCAATTGGGTCTTTGTGTTGTTTTGACGGACTCTGTTTGAAAAGAGGCCTCATCTGTTAGGACTAGCGAGAAGCCCATTCTTTTATGGTTCCCATTTTGGAAGGCTTGCTTCCTGTGGCTTATCTTCGTCACAGTGTTGTAACCATTTCATTTGATCACTCACACCTGAGCCCCGGTTTGGCAGTCAGAAGACCCGCTTCTGGTCTTAATTCTCCCTCTTCATGGCTGGATGGCTGGGGAAACTCATCTAGCCTACCCAATCGCCACATCCTCATCCATAAGCGGAGCAGGAGTGTACCTGGCCCAGACTGATCCCAGAGGCTCCGCTGAGACACAAATGAGATGGCAGTTCGGAAAGTGCTTGGGAAATTATAAAGTGATATTCCATGTAAGGGAGCCGCATGGCTGTCATTATCCGTGTCATCATTATTAATGCTGCCGTGCTGGGAACAACCCCGCTTTTCTTACCCTGGCACGCAAGCTAGAGTAAATATAGAATGAAGTCTGCCACTGCAGTCATTGATGTTGTGGTTGCGTTTTCAAGCCTGAGTGTGTTCCGCCAGCCAATTAACTCGGCAGCTGTTTATTAAGCCTCTCTTGGGCACTAAGTAGGCCTGCCTTTGGTGACAATTCATGTCATAGATGCTAGAGTGATAAGAAGAGTGGGTGATGGTCTCTGTCATCCGGTGTCTGTAACCCAACTGGAAAGTCATACCTGGAGCCAATGACCCTGTAAGCTTTTGTATTCCCCTAAAAGAGGTGTTAAAAGTCCTGACCCCCCCCTCCCCATGTGTGAAAACCCCGATTCCACTTGGGACTCAGGTTCCTTGTGTGACATCATCGGAGCCAATCTGTGGAGGGTGAGTTTGTAGACCACGACTTTGGAGCAGACCAAAATGGTCAGTTATGACACATGAGATAGCATGGACCCCAGTGGAGAAAAAGAAAGTTGAGGAGAAAGGTGTGGGGTGGTTCGGGGAGAAGATTGCTGGCTTAGTCTGGGTGGACTAGAGAAACAAATTCAGAGACACTCATATGTGTATAAGAAAGAGTTTTAGGGTTGAGCCCCGGTGGCGTAGTGGTTGAGTGCAGGACTGTGGCCCACTGGGTTGGCGGTTCAAATCCAGCAGCAGCTCTCCAGGAGCAAGGCTGGGCTTCCTACTCCCACCAGAGGGCAATGATGCCCCCCCGCAAAAAAAAAAGAAAAGAAAAAGAGTTTTATATAAAAGAACAACTGAGCTGAGCCCCGGTGGCACAGTGGTTGTGTACAGGACTGCAGCCCACAGGGTTGGCAGTTCAAATCCAGCAGCAGCTCTCCAGGAGCAAGGCTGGGCTTTCTACTCCCACCAGAAATTGAAAAAGGAAAGAGTAACTGCATATTGAGAAACCATGCCAGCCAGATCCATAGTTTGATATTAGTGCATACAGTCGATGCCTATCTGTAAAGTCCTCTTCAGACTCACAAAACACATGCAATGATGTCCAAATGCAGGAAGACCGCAGGCCAGTGGGTGGAAAGTCCTGTGGATCCAGTGACAATGGAAACATCTCAACACTGTCAGGGGTCTCCATATGGCTCCCCCAGCTCTAGGGATCTAGTCTGTGTGTTTCTGGCCTCCAGTGAGCTGTTGATCTCTGCAGCATCTCCACAGGAGGCCGTCGAGCTCCAACCTGACTGGCAGGCTAGACTCCACCCCTCCACAAGTTGACACCAGAGTATGTAACTCGAACAGTTGACCTTGCAAGCAGCTGATCAGCAAGGGTGTCAATGAACAGGAGACATCAAGCGAAGTCCTGGCATAGATGAGAGGGGGAATTGGGCAGGAGTGGGCACGTTCCAGGCCCAGAGGCCAATCTGCGTGCAGCTGGAGCAGAGGGGACAAACAGAGGACCGGAGAGGAGGCTGCACAGGTGAGGGCGGAGTGGGGGACGTCAGGATCGCAGCTCTGGCTCTGAGTGAGCGGGATGCCACCAGAGTGCTTCAAGCAGACCTCACCTGGCTACGTTCTCATCTCCTGGGCCAGAACTAGGTGCTTGAGAGACGGAGCCACGTAGATCTGAGCTGGTGACTCAATGCTCGGGATGGAGCCAGGCCTCCTTCATTTAAAGATGAAGGAGGGAGGCGATGGTGGCTGCTTCTTGCAGGCAATGTGACATTGGTCCCAGCTGGATTAACTTCCCTGAACTTCAAGTAGGATTTTTCCCACGGGGAAACTTTCTGAAAGACGGGTGGGATGTGAAGCCTGGGGCAGATCCCTGTATCTCAGGGATTCGTCTATGGAGAGCCTGAAGACCAGTAGCCCCAGCCACTCAGCGTAAGTGGAAGAGGGGCCTGATTTGGCATCATCTGACTCATCACACGGCTCACAAGGGAAGTGTGCAGGGGCTTTGTGCCAGGGGCGTGGCCCTTTGCCTGGACCCCACTTGAGTTTGAATGCAGTCATGAAAGCGGAACAAGGATCCCTGCTGATGTGGGCCCGCTGTCTCTGCAGGAGGAGGAGGAGGCTGTGTGTTCCCACAAATATCTAGTCTTAGAAACCCTGAAGGCCCCGAGGGTCTCTGTGGGTCAGAATTGAATTCATGGCAATGGATTTGGGGGTGTTGGTTGTTTCAGAGGAAACCTGGTGGTTACACATTGGTCTGAGATCTGCAAAGTCTGCGGTTCGAAACCACCTGCCTCTCTGAGGGAGAAAGACAGGGCTTTCAATTCCTGTAAACCAGCAGTTCTCAATCTGTGGGTCCAGACCCCTCTAGGGGTCAAACGACCCTTTCACAGGGGTTGCCCGATTCACAAGAATAGCAAAATGACAGTGATGAGGTGGCAACGAAAATAATCTTATGGTTGGGTGATGGGCGGGGGTAGAGCACCACCACATGAACTGTATTAAAGGGCCGAGGCATCAGGAAGATTGAGAACCATTGCTGTAAACCATCGCGGTGTCAGAAACTCACAGGGAAAGTTCTACCCCGCCCTGTAGGTTAGCTGATTTGACATCGACTCTATGGCAGTGAGTTTGGGGGTTTTGTTTTTGTTTTTTGTTTCATAGGCAGCACTAGTCTACCCTTAGCTGTGGACAGAGGGGAAAAGAAAAAGGCAGGCCAGCCTGTCCTCTGAGACGGAAGGGCTGAAAGGCAAACAGGTAGACTTGGCAGGAGCACGTCCATCTCCACATCCCACCCCATCAGGCAACCGAAACTGATGTCCACACATTAAAGAGCGGCTATTTTAACATCGAGAAGTTAAAAAGCAAGCAAGCAAATCGATGCGAAAGGGCGGGGACGTCGTGGAGATCCAAAACCCATCTGCGAGTCCACACATGAAAGACGGGACACACTCGGCATCCGTCCGCAGTTGTTGACCAGCTTTGAGCAGCACCCATAAGCAGCAGCTCCCTTTGTTGACTCGCCGCTCCCTGCAAGCCAACAGGACAAGGTAGAGCTGCCCCTGTGGGGTTCCCAGACTCTAGCTCTTCACGGGAGTACAAAGCCTCGTCTTTCTCCTCTGGAGCTGCTGCTCGTTTCAAACTGCTGAACTCGCAGTTAGCAGCCTCACGTGTAGCCGGCTATACCACCACGGCCCCACGGCCTTTGTTCTTGTTCGGTGCCACCGATCCACTCTGACTCAGAGCAGACTATGTACCACACAACAGAGTGACACACCGTCCAGCCCCGGGTCATCTCCACACTTGTCCCAAGGCTCCCTCTCTTCCAGTGGCCCTCTCCTTGACCAGGGACTGCTCTCTCCTGACAACATGTCCCAGGTGACAAGGACAGCTCCCTGAGCTCCCATCTCACCCATGCCGGCGCTTTCTGCCTACACTGGGCCCGGCATTCAGAATCCACCTGCAAAAACTCCCAGCCCCTCTCCTGCAGCCCCACCTCTAGACCTCTCTGTGCTCCCACCCCACAGCACAGCCTCCGAGATGCTAATGGAAACCAGCTGCTCAGCTGCCTTTCCCTGGCCCTGGCTGTGCCCTGGCACCGCCCAGCCCTGATGACCTTCACTCGCCTTTGTGCAAGAAGGACTGAGCAAGGGCAGCAGTGGATGGAAGTGAATGTGGGTACACAGCCCACATCCCATCCCATTCGAGGCCGGGGGGAGGGGGGATGCTGCGAGCTGTCTGTTTCAGAGAGTCTGGGCTCCCCTTGGTACTCCTAGTCACCTGAGGCCACGTCCAGGGCAGTCTTCTCTGCCGCCCAACAATGATGAGGCTGCCTGCCAGGGACTCTAGCTGCCACTTCTCTCTCGCACCTCCCCCACCCCACCCCACCCCATGCGCCTGGCCGAGAATTTTTGTTGGGAGGTGCTGCCATCAAGTCTGCCCCAGCTGAGAGCAACCTTGTGTGCGGCATGAAAGGCAGCCTGCATCCGCGCCATCCTCCGTGGTTGCAGCCACGGGGTTGATCCACGCCATTGAGGGGCCTCCTCAGGAACTGGTCCCTTCCGACAACAGGTCCAAGGAAACCTCGCCGTCCTGTCTTCAAAGGCGCATGCTAGCTGTAACCCTTCCAAGGCAGATGTGTTGTTCTCCTGGCAGTCTATGAGCTTTTCGATATTCTTCCATCATTCAAGAGCCAATTCTACTGTCTTCCTTATTCGTTGTTCGGTTTTCCCTCACATATGAGGATCAATAGCCAAACAGAAGAACACAGCTGTTTTACTAACCGGACAAGAACTCCTAGGAAACAGTATTGGAGGTCCCAGCGGTGAGGTGGCTCTCCTACTTCCACATAGAATCACACTACTTGCACCCACACACTTGGCACGGAGATGCTGTTGCAGTAGACACAGGTTGGATGTGCCAGTCAGCTGTCTGGTTGCAGGCAGAGGGGAAACACCCATCCCCAGTGCAGCCTTCTGCCCAGCCTAACACCTGGATTCAGAGAACCAAGGAAGCTGGCCAGTCTGAGTGTGAGGTCAAAGACAGGCACAGGGGTGACTCAGACACCCCTGCCTCTGTGTGTCCATGACCATCAAGCTGAATCCAACAGCTAGCGACCCTATCCAACAGAGTACACCTGCCCACGGGAGAAGATGGCCATGTCGTTCAACTGTGGTGCTGCTGAGGCATTTGAGCCTCTGGGTTTTAGTTCACAGACACGTGTTCGACCCCTACCCCATGAAGTCTCCTTTGACTGGTATGGTCCACTCAACCCATCACCATCGGGTTGATTCCAACTCATAGCTTCCTTGTACAACTGTTCCGTTGGGTTTCTGGGACAGAAACTCTTTAACCAAAGTAGAAAGCCTCATTTTTCTCCCAAGGAGTGCCTGGTGGCTTCAAACTACTGGCCTGGCGGTTCACTTCCCAATGCATAATCCACTATAGCACCAGGGCTCCTGGTCTCTATCACACGACCTTTGTCATAGTGAACTTGAAAGACAGTTCAAGGGCAGTCAGCCCCCACCCATGAGAGCAGAGGATACCTTGCTTGGGGAGGAGCATGTCGGGGGTGGGGAGTAGCCCAGAGGCTTAGCAGAAGCTCCTCCTCTGTGGGTCAAGGCAAGAATGTGCGGAGAGGCCCACCCCATTAAAATATCAGCCCATGAGAGCAGCTGACACCTTCACTCCCGACTTGTTTGCCTCAAGGACAAGGCTCTCTCTGAGAAAGGCAATGACCACCTTTCCTCTGGCTCCAGTGGTGGGATTCAAATAATTTAAGAACTTCCCTGATGACTGTCTTACGTATAGAAAAATGATAACACTCAAAGGTAGTTTATTATTTCATACCATTAATACTTAAATAAGAACAATAAGAAAGGGACACAAAACTAGATTGTGTTAGAGGAGTTTCAAAATGTTAATGAAAAATCTCAAATAATACCTGATCAAAAATAATTGCAACTGTTACTTAGAATATTTCCATACTGCTTCTTGATTGGCATCCTCGCTTGGCCTCCTTGATTGGCTTTGATCCAAGCATCATCAGCTGTGCGATTTATCCTTAGCCATCTTTCTGCTGTGGGAGTAGGATCCCTGTCCTGCGATTTTTCCTTAGCCATCTTTCTGCTGTGGGAGTAGGATCCCTGTCCTTTAGAGGCAGACCAGTTGGGTTTCAAAGGTTAAAAGCAGGTGACTGTCTGTCTCTGAGCACGCTATGCTCATCTTTGAAAAACCCGCGTTCACTTCTGCTGGCCTGACAGCAATTGTGCTGATGATCTTTTTAGCCCTTGGGACACTTTCAGGGCATGCATCATTCACCCCTACTCTCTCGTGGGAGTTCGGGGCATCACACAAAGCTGAGAGAATGACAGCACGTCACCCTCAGGTCGCTTGACACTTGTCCTCTTCACGTTGTGTGTGGTTTACTGAAGTAACAAATCAAAGGAATGAAAATTTTGTATGTCATCAAAGGAATATTGGGTCTGATGAAGTGAGTAAATAACTATGACAAGCATAAATCGGTCTTATTTTTTATACCTGCGGGGGTAAAGAGAGCCCTGGTGGCACGTGTCATGTTCACAACCAGCTCCCGAACGCAAAAAAAAAAAAAAATTGGGATCGGTTCTAGTGTGTGAAACAACTGCATGCCACCACTGCCTGGTTGATTTAACCCATTACAAGGAACATGTGGTTCTAGGGTTTGGAATTTAAAAAAAATAAAGACTGAGCAGAGAGAATGGGAACGCTCACCCTGTCAAGTGACATCCACCCGACAGTGCTGACCCGCATGGGCTCCGTGACGAAGGGCAGGGTCTCCTTCCCGGAAATGGACCACTCACCAGCCTGTGCTGTTCTTCCTTGCAGAAAACCCCCGGGAGTCGTGCTTCGATCCCGGCTCCATCAAGAACGGCACACGAGTCGGGTCCGACCTGAAGCTGGGTTCCTCCATCACCTACTACTGCCACGGGGGCTACGAAGTGGAGGGCACCTCCACCCTGAGCTGCATCCTGGGGCCCGATGGGAAGCCGGCGTGGAACAATCCCCGGCCAGTCTGCACAGGTGGTGGACGGGGAGTGGGAGGGAGGCTGTGGAAGCGGGTGTGTCTGAGCAGGAAGGGGGGGAACAGGACAGGGTCCCCAAGGGGTGGCCCCTGCCAGCAGGACCTGACTAGCTTGAGGATGCTCTGGGTGAGACTGGAGACACCAGTCCCTGCCCATGGGCCATCTGCCCCACATCGTGGACAGTCCCCACCCTCACCCTCAAAGCACACAGGTGCTCATCTCCTAAGGATGGGTCACAACCATGCCAGCAGCTCACACAGGGAGAAGGAATCAGAGTGCTGTTTAAAGTCGGCCCTTGGACTCACTGAGATGCACACGAATCCAGATCGAGGCAGGTCTGGGTTAGCCAAGGGGGTCCCAAGAAAAGGGAAAGGAGGGAGTGTTGCCGTTTCAGGAATATATGTGGTGTCCACCTCCATTGAAAAGCAAGGTAACTGTGTCAGTCTGGATAGACTCAAGAAACAAATCCAGGTAGACTCGTATGGGTATAAGAGAGAGCTTTCTGTGCTAGAGCAATTGAATATTGAGAAAACACCCAGCCCAGTCCAGATCAAGTCCATAAGTCTCATATTAGCCCATATGCCTGAGACCAATCTATAAGGTCCTCCTCAAGCTCACAAAGCACATGCAATGACACTGAATGCAGGAAGATCACAGGCCAGTGGGTGGAAGTTCCTGTGGATCCAGTAGGGTGTAAGCATCTCGACACTGGCATGGGCCTCCACACAGCTCCTCCAGCTCCAGGGCTTTAGATTCATGAGTCTTGGCAACAGGGATGTCTGGCCGGAAGTGAGTGAGTGGCTGGCCTCCAGAGAGCTATTTGTTGCCTAAGAGCTCCCCTTGAGGTCATCAAGCTGTGACCTGACTTTCAGGTTAGCCCCCACCCCTTCACGCTTAAGTCTCAAGTTGAGAACAGATTATGTAACTACTCCAGGAACCCAATGCCTAGATGAGGGGCTGGCTCCGAGCTCAACCACTTGTCAAACTTGGGCACCATGAGCTGAGAAAGGACGATGACTGGGTGAGATGGGCTGGCTTAGAGAGTCTCAGCTCCCGACTCATGCAGACACCGGCTACCCAAACACAGACATCTGTCCTGCGCCAGCAATGCCATAACTAGACCCCACTTGTAAGGAGTTTCTACTGTGGCCGCTAAGGCTGTATCTCCAGGGGCCAGTGCCAGCATGAGTCCAGGGCAAGAAGGACTGACAGGAGTCTAAGAGGAGCCTCGATGGCAGCTGAGTCGTTTCCGGCCACATCCCAGATGGGATGGAGGACCATGGGCAGAGCAGAGTGGTGTCCATGGAATTGCCCTCCACAGGGCCAGAAGGTCAGGTGCAGAGCAGAATGACAGGAAGACAGCCAATGAGAAGCCCAGGAGGTCACCTGACCCTGTGTTTTCTCTTTCAGCCCCCTGCGGGGGACAATATGTAAGCTCGGATGGAGTAGTCTTGTCCCCCAACTACCCCCAGAATTACACTAGTGGACAGACCTGCCTGTATTTTGTCACCGTGCCCAAGGACTATGGTATGGTCATTGTTTTCTTCTATATATTTGTGTGTTTGTTTGCTTATATATTTACTCACTCCCCTTCCTCACTCCAAAAGGGGCAATTCCTCAGACCTCTCCCATCCTGGGAATCGACCAAACATTGTCTCAACCTGGACGTGTGAGTGCCGGCTTGTGAAACGGGCTGCAGAACTCACGGTGTCCACAAGTGAGGCCACTCGCAGTCAAGGTCAGGCCCCAACCTTCATCTTGTCAGGGCCTGGCCTGCCCCTTCATTTGTGCATGACCATGCTACCCCAGAGCAGCTGGATCCGGTATAGCACCTTCAAGGATGTGGCTCCAGGTTGCCAGAGATTCGGAAAGAAGGGAGCCAGGCTAGTCTCCGGGTTGTCCATAGAATCAATCCAAACCTGGGGCATCCTGGGCATGTCCGAAGGGCTCCCAGGTGATGGCTTTCCCTTTCCTGCACGGATCTCTTCCTTGGAGGAAGAAGAATGGCTCTTTCTGAATTCAGTTTCTATGGGTGGGGCCGCTGTCGTCAGATGCTCGAGTCAGTTACACACCACAGCTCCACAGAAGGAAGCACCACACAGCCCTGCACCATTCTCACGGGGGCTCCCATGCCCTCGAGCACAACGTCATAGCCACTGTGTCCCTTCATCTCCCTGAGGGCCTTCCGCTTTCCGATGCCCCTCCGCTTTCCCAAGCATGTTGGGTGGTGATCTTCAGGGTCAGCAGTTTGAGACCACCAGCTGCTCTGTGGGAGAAAGAGGGAACTTTCTACTCCTGTAAAGGTGGGCAAAGGGCATCAAATAGCTTAACCATGTAGAGAAGGGTTGGAATAGCCTACCGGTTGCTTATTCGCTAGAAATCACAGAGAGGTGATCCTCTACCTAAAATGGCCTACCGTGCCCTATGACTTCATCCCCTAGGTTTAATGCCCTCTCCTATCTGCTCAAAGATTTTATGATGACCTCTTCCTAGTAGAAGTCCCTGGCTGGGCAGACAGTGACATACTTGACTAGTCGCTGAAACGTTGAAGGCGCAGGTCCACCCAGTGGCACCTCCAAAGACCATGTTCGAAAGGTGCATTCCTTGGGTCCATCTCTGACTGTTTTCCTTTGAGTCAATCCCTAGATCCGGCAGTTCATGGCATAAAGGACTTTTGAAGAGAAGCACCCCTGGTGACTGGAGTGGTGGATAAACCCAAAATGACCGGGAAGGGAGGAGCTCTGGTGGTGTGATGGTTTTGATCTGGGCTGTCTGTGATCTGTATGGTCGGCAGTTCAAAACCACCCCCAGCTCTGCTGGCGAAAGACTGGGCTTTCCACCTCTGTAAACAGCTACAGTCTCGAAAATCCACAGGGGGTCGGGAGGAGGGAAGGAGGGAGTCCCATGAATGGATCCCAACAGGCAGCAACTCCAGAGGGTTTCTGAAGATGAAGCTGGAAATCTTTGCAGGAGCAGAAAGCCTCATCTTTGTCTCACAAAATGGCTAGTGAATTTGAAACCCTGGCACTGTGGTTAGCAGCCCACCAGCCTAGCGTTCGTTCGATTAAAAGAAGAAGTTTATTCTGACTCACAGGAATCCTGCAGGGCACACTCTAAGGGCTTCTGTGGGTGTCCCAGGCTTTACTATGTAAAGCCTCGTCTAGCTCCTGCAGAGTTGCTGTGGGAACTGCTGAGCTTGCAGTAACCGCATCTGTCCCCCACTAGGCCAGCAGGGCCCCCCTCATCTGCATCTGTCCCTCACTAGGCAACCAGGTCTCCCCTCAGAAGCGAACCCTTGGCAGCCTGTTTCTGAAAGATCTCAATCTTGAAAGCCCTTTGGGGCAGTTCCCTCTGCAACACCTGTGGTTACCCGGGGCCTGAATCAAACAGACAAAGGAGCCACGCCCTCCCTACAGAATGTTCACTGTGTGACAGCAGGAGCCCTGGCCGTCTGCCTCCCACAGTAGAGGAGGCTGTGGAGAGAACCTGCCAGGAGCCCTAAGGTAGTGCCCCTTTGCTCCACTCCCTCCTGCTCTCCTCCCATGAGAAACTCTTAATCCCTGCTCCCATCACAGCAACCAAGCCTAAAACACACCCACACCCCACACTCTACATGCTCAGGGATTCAAGCCATTTTAAGGAAAGGTCTACTCTGCTCCTGGGTGCACCCGTCTAATTGGGAGACCAGTGCAGACAGAATGAATTAGGGTCCCCCCAAATCCAAACAAGGTCCCCCAGATCCAAGCCCACTGCCACGAAGTTGATTCCAAGTTCTATCAACCCTATTGGACAGAACAGCAATGCCCCTTGGGTTGCTCAGGCTGTATTATGGGAGCTGGAAACCTCCTCTCTCTCCTACAGAGCAACTGTTGCCTTCAGACTGCTGACTTGGGGTTGGCAGCCCATTGATGAGCCACTCCGCCCGCCACCAGGACTCCTGCCTTGGGGCCAGCCAGTGCCCAAAAAGGTGCCGCCGGTGGGCCCACCTGTCGAACTGGGGAAATACCCTAGGTTTCATAGCTAGTGGCCTGAATAGCCCTTCCATGCCAAGACCCATCGGTCTCATCCAGGAGGAACTGGATCCGAGTTTAAGCCTGCTGCCCCTTCACCCCACTGGGGAACTCTTTTAATCTCTCCGAGCCTCGGTTTCATAAAATATGGGTCAAATCAGGGGTAGCGGTGAGGGAAGGTGATGCACAGCAGGGAGGGTACTCGTCTCTAGGAGGTGCTTCCCTCCAGGTGGGCCAGAGAAAAGGAGGCAGAGATGTTTATTCCCAGACAGCTGCACCTCTTCCCTCTCACAGTGAGGACTCTGGTGTTCAGGGGCTGCTCGGGTGGGCTCAACGTTTGAAGGAAAAGCTGAGCAGTGCGGGGTCCCAGGAGGACAAAGCGAAACCAGGAACTACTTGAGAACACGCTGATGTCTTCAAAGAGCTGCTGGCGCGGCTCTCCAGGGGAGGACTCAGGTGAAGTCCTCCGTGCCACCTCCACCTCGTGTGAGAGAACGACAGGCCAGCCCTGCCCAGCTCCCCACCCACACCTCTGTCCCCAGAAGCATGGCCCAGGGAAAGTCAGCAGTTGACACCACAAAGCCCTCAGCCAATGACAAGCAAACAGTCTATATCTAAACCCAAAACTTCCTCTCAGTGTCTACTCCTCCGGGCCTGGACAGACTGTCCTCCACCGTCAACACGCAATTGGTAGTTCCCCCAGCAGCTCCACGGGAGCAAGTGCTGCCTGTTTGCTTCCCTAGCATTCCCAACACCCAAACCCCACTCCGTACCGTGGAGTGAACTCCAGCTCATGACGGAGCAGAAGAACTCCCTCCAGAGTGTTTTCTGGGCTGGCATCCTAATGGAAGCAGACCATGGGGCCCTTCTCCAATGGAACCACGAGGGAGGTCCCAGGCGCCCACCTGTGAAGGGCAAGCAGGGCTTCACACTGGTTCAGGTTGGAGCCTCGACTGAGAAACGCATTTCCAACCCAGACACACGGAGCCAGCATCTACATTTTGACAAGCTCTTTGGGTGACGATTGTGGGGAAGGATTGGACTGACTGCTGACCAAAAGTTCAAGCCCCCCAGCCTCTCCACGAAAGACGGATGAGGCCGAGTGAAGATGTATAGAGTCACTGTGCATCCGACTCAGCTTGATGGCAGGGGTTTGTTGTGAGTGACTCTTACAGACCCGCAGATGATTCTTAGGTATAAAAACCAAAATCCAAACTCACTGCCATCGATCGAGTCAATGCTGGCACGTGAGAGCTGACAGGCCTGTGAGAGTCTGCAACTGTAGTTCTTTTTGGAGTGGAAAATCGCATGCCTTATTCCCTCAGTATGGTTGGTGGTTTCAAACGTCTTCTACATAACCCCAAACTCACTGGATCTCACAGAAGCCCTAAACACCTGGGAAGAACTACCCCAGAGGGTGTCTGAGACTGTCCATCTTTATAGAAGCAGACAGTATCATCTTCCTCCCAGGATTTGGGGGTGGTTTTGAACCGCCAACCTGGCGATTAGCAAGATGCCATTAGCCCCTGGACTCCACCAGGCACCTCGAGTTAAAGGTCGTGCTACAATGTAGATTCTGATTCAGTCTACCTGGGATGGAAGTACACTTGTCCACAGGGCATGGAAGCAGAACAAACCCGGTTGGAAGCACAGGATAGCTGTGGAACAGCAGATTGCGCCACCTAGAGACCCTCGGTGGAACTGCAGCCATTGGAAACCCTGCAGGGTCGCTCACACTCACCTGTAGCCAATACGGACTCACAGCAGAGCTGCTGGTCCTTTAGAACCGTGGACTATGCGGATCGCAGCCCAAAGTGTAACTACCACACCACCAAGGCTCCTAGCGTGACGGAATAGCAGGACTGGCGAAATGTCACCTCTGTCACTTGACGTATCTATGAGCCACACCAACACTGCATTTAAAAGCGAAAAAGAACAATGTATGGAATGAACTTCGACTGCACATCCTGGGAGGCCGCCACGAGCTGGAATGCACTGCATGCACAGGATTGGGCTTAGGGTTGGGGTTGGCTTTGGGTGGGTGGAGTGCCCCCCCCCCCAGCACGCCCCCACCCACCCCTCCCCTGGATCACTGAGCTCTCTCCACCCCGCGTCTCCTCCACAGTGGTCTTTGGCCAGTTCGCCTTCTTCCACACGGCCCTCAACGACGTGGTGGAGGTGCACGACGGGCACAGCCAGCACTCCCGGCTGCTCAGCTCCCTCTCGGGCTCCCACACAGGTACCCGGGCTGGAAGGGAGGAGGGCGGGCCTGGGTCCATGGAGGTGGACCACATGGGCTTGTGCCAGGTGCTGATTTCCACGTGTTGCAGCCAACTCTGCCCAAAAAGGCTTCAGAAACTTCCCTCCATTGGGGTCCACCCCCATTCCTCACCCATGAAATCATGGGGCATCTACCCGTCTGCCTGTACGTGGTGGACCCCACCTTCGAATGATCAGCATTTCCATTGAGGATCCCCTAGGATATGATTTTCTCTATGCAAAAAAAAAAAAAAAAGAATCACATAGAGAATTAAAATAAAAACCAATCACAGCGATAAGATTTCTGGTGTCACCTGCCGCGCTTGATACCCAGTTAATCTTTCCCAGACCTTCTTGAACAAAACAATACGCATCTCATTGAAATAGTCACGGCCAACATTTCTCAGTCAGGGCTTTTTCTCCTCTAATAGGATTTTTTTTTTTAAATACCGAACCATAGTCTGTTATCAAGCTATTTTAAAGAGACCTAATTAATTCCCTGCTATTGAACATTTAGATTGTTTTTCCTTTTTAACCCTTCTAAGGAGTAATATGATGTAGTGTTCATGTGTCCTCATCCCCACCGCTGTCTGCTGCCTCAGAATACATTTCCAGAAGGGAAATTTCCAAGTTTATCTTAAAGCCCTTGGCACTGATTGTCAGCTATCCTTCTAGAAAGCTCTTGCCACGTTGTTCACCAACAAGGGGTCAGAGGTCATGTTTTATTCTCACAAAACTCACCCAGACGCATGGAGTCAGTTATGATGCTTGGCAACCCACAGGAGTCAGTAGAACTGGCCCCGCCGTGGGCTTCAGAGACGGGAACTCTCCTGGAGCAGAAAGTTGCATCTTTCTCTCAAGGAGCAGGCCGGTGCTTTTGAACTGTCACAGCCCGACGCAGAGTAACATCCAAAAAAAAACCACAACAAACCCAAACTTCATTAGTCTGAAAAGCGAAAAATTGCACCTCGCTTTCCAATTCGCCCTTTGTGTTACCAATTAGGTTAATCTTGGGGTAATGGGATTTGCTGGGCCATGCACATTCTGTCTATGAATTTGTGAGTTGATATTGATTTTTCTACCAGAACTTATTTTATTTATTTAGGAGCGTTCCATATTATTATAACCGGTATATATTACGTGCTATAAAGGCATCTTATCCATATTATATGCTATAAAATGTTGAGAGAAACCGGCTGTCATTTCCATTTAATTCTCTTCGGGGAGTGTTTTAAAGCCCAGCCCAGGGGGGTTAATATCAAAATGTGAGGCTTTGTGTCAGAAATGTTAAATTTTTTATGAAGTCAAATCTATCAATATTTTAATAGGCTTTTTCCTTTGCATTTATGTTGATCAAATAAATATTCATCTGTGTTCTCTTTCACTTCTCTGTACTGACATTGCTTGGCTGGAGTGACTTTGGCGCTTATTTTTGGTCTATTGTTTGTTTCACAAGATGTCCCTGCACCCTCTCCCCCCTCGTGACAGAGTTGGGTCCCAAAGAGTGGCTCGTGATGGCCTCATCCGTGTAATGGGGAACCGGAGGATGGGCACATCAGATCACAAAATGGAGAATCGCTCCCTCATTGCACGCCTTCCACATTACATCGTCACATAACTGCCACACGAGGCACCCCGTGGTGTACTGGTTATGCCACTGAAATCCACAGGGTCGGCAGTTCAAAAGCAGCTCCACCGGAGAAAGACTGGGCTCTCCGCTAACCTGTTCCAGGTCTGAGAAACCCACAGGGGCTCGCTGTGAGTCAGCATCGACTCAATGGCAGTGAGTTTGGTTTGGTCTGGTTTGGTCTAATTGCCCAACCACTGAGCATCGGTGACCCACCCATGTTGGCACATACGCATCCCAGCCAGGGTCATGCTCTCCTCACACCTGGCTGTTCCTGCTTGCCAGACGTACGTCGCTAATGCTTCACATGGTCAGAGAGTTTTTTGCTGTAGTCCTCAATACAAAATGTCAGACAACAAGGTAATAGCAATCCAGGAAGAGTAGAATGCCAACATTCCGTAAGTTAAGAATCTGCTCATAGACTTTTTAGTTTCTGTTTGTCCTCACCGTAATCTCAAAAAGCCTTAATTGTTGAAATATGTCTTTTAATACGTTGCTATTCTGGGCTTTGACTTTCTTAGTGAGCCCCAAATAAAACTCGGACTTACATGGTCAAGTTAAAAAAGGAGGGGGAAAAAAGTGTGCACTGGAATTTCGATTGATACTCTGTTAAACTTATAGATTAATTTGGAGAGGACGCACCTCTGCGTGTCACCTCTTCTTGTCATTCAGAAGCATGGTCTGTCTCTCCATTGACTTCTCGTTTGTACGTCTTACGGAAGGGTTTCCTTGGCCATGCAGGCCGTTGTTAAGCACCAGCGAGTCGGTTCAGCCGCTCTCTACCAGAGAAGGGACTACAGCAATCGTTCTCGTTGAACCGGCGTGACAGCCACGGTGTCTGTTCATCTCCCCGAGGGCCACTTCTTCTTAGGCAGCTCTCATACTTATTTTCTGTTAAATTTATTCCCAAATAATTCATGGAGATTTTTTTACGCTTCTATTGCTTCTCCCCACATTTTGTTTTCTAACCAGCCTTGGCTACTTCCGAATATTAAAAGACTAATGTTTTTGGATATCCGTTTTGTGAAGTCATTGAACGCTCATAAGAGAGCGTACACTGCTGACTGATTCTCCTGGGTCCTCCAGGCAGAAAGCAATAATATCATCTGCAAATAGATTTCTCATGATTTTATCTTCCCTATGTCAGTTCCTTTTTTCTTTTATTTTTGTCTATGGTTACTGACCTGTTCTGGCATATTTCCTTGATACCAATTTTGGTGTGTTATATTTTAGCAAAAAAATACTTTTAAAATAATGTATTATTTAGCTAGCTCCTCAGCTTTATTGTATGCTATGCTCATGATAATGTTTAATCTCCTTTATTTTAGCGGCTTTCTCTCTTGCCTTTACCACACTGTATTCATATTTATCAATTCTTCTGTGGCCTTTGCTGTTGTGTTCTAATTAATTAGTGCCTGGTTTTATCTTCATAATTTCTCTTCTGCTCTCATTTAGCTTGTTTTGTGTTTTGTGTTTGTGTTGTGTGTATGTTCTAACTTCTTGAGTTGCAAGGTGATGTTCATTATTCCCTGGATAATGAAAGAGCATGAGTAGCGTTACATGGACAGCATTCAGCATCATTTGGACTTCAGAAATACCTTTGTCGATATATACTATTTTCATCATCATCACTTTTTAAGTCGTCCAGGCTAGCAATGTTTTCTTCTGTTGCCCAGGAGTTATTTAAGAATTTCCTCTCCCTCCCCACTGTCCAGCCCCTCTCACCACCCTACCCCGTGATCCTTTGTCAAATGTTGCATTTTGTCACTGTTGTATTTAGACGTTTGTTGATTATTTCCATTGTCAATGGTTAGAGAACATGACGTGCACCATTTCTACCTTGGGGATTAAGGGAAGTCCTCTCGGTCACCAAATACATTTGTCTGTAGAATGCCCTACATGTTTAAGAAGAGCCTATGTTCCATGTCAGTTGAGAGGCCACGTGGCAGGAGGGAGACAGCCAGGTCCTGGATCCGCACTGCCTGGAGGCCCACGTTGCCTCTCCCACTTGCTTGCCAGGGGGCGGTGGGGAATGCCGCTGAGCTCTGCGCTTCAGTTTCTCACACATAAAATGATGCTGCAAAAAATTGTGGTCGCAAGAGTAGTTGTTATGACTAGTGCGCTTCATAACAACTATTAGAGACGTCTTATTCAATTTCGTTCCTCAAACCCTACGTGTCAGTGATTCTCAACCTGATAATGTTTCCATTCCACCAGCCCTTGGGATGGAACCCTTTTAGAGAATCTCTTTCTAGATAAAGATAGATGGACGACTAAGTATACATCCAGTTACAGAAATACAGGTATCAGACATATGTGCACATGTTCTCTCTCTCTTTCTCTCTCTCTCTCTCTCTCTCTCTCACACACACACACACACACACACACACAGGAGCTAAGTAAAAAGTGCTGTTACAAAATCAGAAACATATAAACAAAAATATCAGAAAATGCTGCTCTTGTTTCTCAACATGGCTCCACTCAGGTCCATCCACTTCTGAAGGCAATCTTTCCTTCTCTAACCCCTTCTCAAATATTCTGGCACCCTTTTATGCTCCTTTCCCTGAACATTCCGGCACCCTTGTGCACCAGGTCAAAATGGTGGCTTTATGGTCTCTGAGGCACTCGGATCATGTTCCTTTTAAATGTCATTTGAGGTTTGGGGATTAGTAAGAAGGCTGGACAGGCCATATCAAAGACCAAAAGGTTTCCCAACAAAATTCTTACAAGACGGTTCTTGCTGTCCTTGATGAGTACGCGGTTTCCTAAGATTGTGTGTCCTATGTCTTAGTTGCCATGTCATCCTGAATTGGCCTCTGCCTCCAGTCTAACTGGCACAGCAGGTGTCTTCAAAGCCACTGCTTTGATTGGACCTTTTCTAAGACACGTGGGCTTTGAAAAGAATTTGTCTGCCTCCTTCCACTGTCTAAGGGATATGTTTGAACACATCTTGTTCAGAATAAACCCAGGCCTGTATGAACTGTAACTCTGGTAGCAGTACGCTTTTGCTTACCCTTACATAGGTGAATGAGATACAGCCCGCGCTTACACCATCTCCAAGATCATTAGGGGTTTGAATCCACTGGTGCAGATTTTGCATCCATCCATCCATCTCATTGGGAATTTCTTTCTTTGTTTCAAGATTGATGCCCTTCTCTAGTGACGGATGTTTCTTCATGGCCTGTCCAAAATAAGGCAGCCAGAGTCATGCCAGCCTCAATTCTAAGGAGCATTTGTTGATATATTCAGGCTTTCACATCCCTAAATATTAGTACTAGTATTAATTTCTATTGTAACCTGAAGTTTACCCTGAGAACAAATTTTAAATCTGCATTTAGTTTTGCCACGTTCACAGGAGTTATTTGGTTTTAACTGTACTTTCCCAATCACATTTATCCCTGCCAATTCTTCGTTTCAGTTCATTTTTGTCAGCAGGATTTATGACTGCAGTACTTTCTGTCACCTTGCATATAGGAGAACGCCTGTCTTTTGACATATCATATAAATGACAAGCTGATTGCAAATCAAATTGTGGGTCACAAACCCTTTCTTTCAAAACTCTGCAACGGTTGTTCCCTTCTGTTCCGACATTTACGATTTCAGACAAGTTGGAGTGCACTCTGATTCTCTGTCCTTGTAGGTAACCTTGACTTCTTTTTCTTTATTCTTGACATTAAAAAGTTCACTAGTGTGTCTTATAATGGAGACCTCTACTCATTCCTCATTCCGGCTACCTCAATCTGCTCCCTACATCGTTCTTAAACTTACATTACCTTCTTTCTAAAATTGCTCTTCCTTCTTAGATTTTTTTTCTGTCATCCCTTTCGGGAATTCCTGATATACATATATATATTGGGTGCCCTTTTTGTTTGTTATTTGGGGGTGGTGGTGAGAAGGTTTCTCTTCCATAGGTCTTATTGCTTCTTTCATTGTTTTAATTTCTTTTTCCTGTGGATCCTGACGTGGTGGTGGGCTACCTCCCTAAATTTAATTTCTGCTCTCCAATTTGTGCCGAATCGTCTCCCCTTTGCTGTTAGACTCATCTCCACCTTGCTGTTACGCGCTCCTGTTTCTCATCTCTTGCAGCTGTTGTAGATCTCATTCCCTTCCCTACGTGCGTCTCCCCCCTTTGGGCTGAAAGATGCAGGACTAGAAGTCATCTTGTGGTAAACACAACCGAAATCCCCTGAGGCTTTTGTCTGTTCTTTGTTGTAGTTTCAAGAAAAAAAAAAAAGTTGATTTTCTCTGACTTCTCAGAGTCGTCTCCTTCCTTAAAACTTTGGAATCGGGGGGCTGAGCCCCTGTGGCATAGTGGTTGTGCGCGGGACTGCAGCCCACTGGGACAGTGGTTCAATTCCAGCAGTGGGGCTGGGCCTCCTCATCCCACCGCCGGAGAGCAGTGATGCCAAAAACAAACAAACAAACAAACAAACAAAAACTTTGGAATCGGAGTGATCTTGTTGCTCAGCGCCTTTGCGCTGTCTCCGACTCACAATGACGACCTTAGGTGCAGTAGAAAGAAGCTTTGCTTGCCCCTGGGTGGTCCTCTGGATCCCTGGGATGCTCGAGTCCGTCCTTGGCTACTGTGTCTGTTCATCTCACGGAGGGCTCCGCTCCTGGTGCTGATCCTGTCAAGAGCCTTGTGTGGTGATGGGTCTTTCTTGCTGACGTTTCCAAAGAATGTAAGCCAAGCTCCTGCCACTTGCACTTTCAGGAGGAGTCTGGTGACATTTCCCACTCACTGAATTTGTGTGTTCTCCTGGCAGTCCACGGCATGTTCGGTATTCTCTGCCAGCACCACCCTTTGAATGTATCGACTCATCGTCCGTATCTGTTTTATATTACCCAGCTTTCACATGCCTACATGATTCTACTGTTTGCTCACACTGGAGTGTCACAGCAATGTGTGTCTGGGACGGGACACTGCGCTGGGTTCTGTAAGAGTGCCCAGAGGTCCTTCTTCAGTTATGTCAGGCCGGGTGAAAAACTCACTGCAATGGAGTCGATGCGGACGCATAGTAGCCCTTTAAGACAAGGAGAACCTGCCCCTGTGGTTTCTAAGACAGTAACTTTTTTGCAGGAGTTGAAAGTCTCACCTTTGTCCTGCGGAGCCACTGATGGCTTCGAACTACTGACCTGGTGGCTAGCAGCCCAGCTCTTGTTCTGCTTTTATCCAACAGAACTTACAGGACGAGCTGCAGATGGAGATGATAGTGGAGAGAGGCTTTGTGCGCGTCCTTTCTGTTTGCTTAGACAGCCACAAGTTAGCTGGGGCAGTCCTTCTTCGTCAAGCTCAGCCATCTGGGCTAGACATCAATCCAAGTGTGCTGTGCAGAAAGCTTCGCACTCCTCAGGATCGGCAGCATCACACAGGCTTTCTAGAAGCACTGCAGGAGCCAGATGGGCCCCCAAACGCAGGGCCAGCCAGGCTCCCCATGGTCCCATGCCAGTACCCACCAACCCATGCCCTCCGGGGCCCCTACGGGGAAGTGATTGCAAGCCAGGCTGCTCTTCACAGCTGCAGGTCCAGTTGGTGCTGTCTTCCCTCTTGTTCCATCTGTAGCTTATCAAGCAGAAATTATACCTTTATCTTCTGCTATAAAGACCATCAACCTCACTTAGCTTTCGGTGCCCAGGCAAGTTTCCCCTAATTTCTGTGTTAATTGGTGACGGTGCCATCTGGTTCACTGGGGACAATCCCCGCATACACTTGGTCCGTCCTAGCGTCCTAATTAGCAGCAGGTCCTTTCACTCTCAATAGGGCCCCAAGATGAGCAGCCCAATGGCATGATTGCTCTGGTTTTCAATCGTGTCACCGGGGAGGTAGATACTGCCAGTTACTCCCAGATAGTCACTTCGCCCTCCTTCCCAGAAACTGGTGGCACTTACTTCTTCTGGTCAATATCGGTTTTCCAAGCAAACCACCAGTCTGTTTGATATCTCCCCATCCCCACAGGTCAACACATCTTTCAAAGCTTTCCGGGCAGTCATTTAATCTGTCAGGAACCTTTCTTTCTTGATCTGTTCAGTGGATGGGAGCTCTGTCCTGCCAACCACGTACTGAGTATAGGTCAAGATAAGACAGTGACCGTGAAAGCCCTCAGTTCACTTTAAGGTGTGATAAAAATGTGGGGTTGTATTTCAGGAAGGCCTGGGCTACGGAAGGATATTGGCAGCCATCCTTTCTGGCCAGGACTTTGGGGGTGTTTTTTTTCCTGCTGGACTAACTCTCTTCTCTCCTTCTTGCCTCTTACCTCCGCAGGAGAATCTCTGCCATTGGCCACCTCCAATCAAGTTCTCATTAAGTTCAGTGCCAAAGGCCAGTCACCAGCCAGAGGTTTTCACTTTGTCTACCAAGGTAGGTAGGACAGGGGCATGGGAGGAGCAAAGCAGCCCCCATACCCAATGACTTATTGGCCAACAGAAAGTCGACTTGCACCTCCTGTCCTAAACCTCAGTGTTTGAAGACCAATTGCTGGTTTGAGGAGAGTTCCCTGGAATTCTAGTGAAGGTTATATGTTGATTAACTCAACAGACATTTCTTAGGCCAAAATCTAGGTTGAAGGTGGGGAAGAATCAGACACGGGCACCTATCTCCTTGCCCACTGTCTATGATACTCACGTGACACTGGGGAGACCAGCCTGGGTGTCTTGTGTAGACTCTCCCAGGGAGCTTGGATTCATCTTCGGGACACAGCAGAAGCATGATGAAAACGTGGAATTGGAGACCAGGTGGACAGGGATTTGAATCCAGCTCTTCCTTTTCCCACTACTCCATTTCTCAGAGTCCCAGTTTGTTCACGTTTAAAAATGGGGATAATAGTAGTACTTAAAAGACCATTGCATGCCTTAAAAGAGACCCACTAAGTAGCTGGCACAAAGCAGGGACTTGGGAAATGAGTGTTCCCTTTCAGAGTGGCCTTGACAAGTCAAGGCTTGGGGTCTCCTGGCCTCCCCTGCAGGGTGAAAGCTCTCCTTTTCCAGGAGACTGTCTGCCTGTCCGAGGTCCAGGTGCAACCTGCAGCCTGTCCACCCAATTCTTCCCAGGATGAGCTGCCCTGGCCCGTGCAGGCCTTACCCACCCCAGAGGATGTGTCCCTTAGGCGTGAGTGCAAGAAGGTTGTCTGATGTGTGGAAGCAGAGAGAGAAGACTCCGATCGTTAAGAGCAGGGCTCTGGACACCCGATGAGGGGAGACCAAAGACAGAGAGGAAGGCACTGGCTGGGCAGGGTGGGTGGAAACCTGCATCCTTGTAAAGACAGAGAGCAGACTCCCACAACCCCCCATGGTTTCCAGACACATGGGTGTAGCATTGTGTGGCTAGCTAGCTTCCAGTGGAATGAGCGTTATGCTAGGGAGTCCCACTACACCTACCCTAAGAGGAAAGCTAAGCTCAGAGCATCTCCAGATTGTCTCAGCTCCAGTCCCCTTGGGTGTAACGCCTCAGCCAGTACCTAGAGGAAAGAGGGCCGCCCCTCAGCGCCTTTGTCCCCCGCAGCGGTGCCTCGAACCAGTGCCACGCAGTGCAGCTCGGTGCCGGAGCCCCGCTATGGCAAGAGGCTGGGCAGTGACTTCTCCGTGGGTGCCGTGGTCCGCTTTGAATGCAGCTCCGGCTATGTCCTGCAAGGATCCCCAGAAATCGAGTGTCTCCCCGTCCCCGGGGCTTTGGCCCAGTGGAATGTCTCAGCCCCAACCTGTGTGGGTGAGTGCCTGGACCACCAGGACAAGGGGGTGGTGACAGCTGGACCCACGTTACACAGTGGCACCATCCCACCAGCATAACTGAGTAGGATGTGACACTCAGTTCTAGTGCTAATTAGCCAAGTTGCTATTCCCGTGGGTTGGGTGTAGAAGGTCTGGCAGGAGGAAGAGGGGGCTGGGGTGCAGGGGAGGGACCAGTATGAGGGACTGGGGGTCTGGGTCCTAGAAGGAGTCTTGTGAGAGAGGAGACTATAAACAAAAGGTCAAGACCAACCTGGGGTCTCAGGGTGAAGGCAACACGAGGAGGAGTCAATCAACACAAGACTGGGTGCTCCCAAGGGAAGGGTCCTACAGAGAGGTGCTTGGAGGTCCCCGGGAGGCAACTGGGAGGAGCCTCTGACTGAGCTGCCTGTCCACCCCAGTGCCATGTGGAGGCAACCTGACCGAGCGCAAGGGCACCATCCTGTCTCCCGGCTTCCCGGAGCCCTACCTGAACAGCCTCAATTGCGTGTGGAAGATCATGGTCCCGGAAGGTGCTGGCATCCAGGTAGGAGAAAGGTGGCCCATCGCAGGGGCTGGCTCTTCTTGTCGAGCCTGGAACAGGGGCAGCCAGGGTTAGGCTACGGCTCAGGAGGCTCAGCCCAAGGGCGGAGAGGGGCTCCAGGCACAGAGACATGTAAGCTTCGGGGGCCTGAGAAGAGTGCAGGGCTGGCCGAGAACAGGAAATGGAGTACTGGGACCTGGAGCCAGAATGCAAAGACTGGGAAGGATTCACCTGAACTGGTTTTCAAGTGGGCTTGCAGGATATGTTGGTGTCCCACCATGGCCAAACAAATTACCACGAACTGAGCGCCTTCCAATGACGGAATCAAGTCTCTCACCATGCTGCAGCCCGAAGTCCACAACCATGGAGTCAGCAAGGCCACGGTCTCTTGGGGTCATTCCTCCTCTTCCAGCCAGCAGCTCCCCAGCATTCCTCAACTCCAGCCTCTGCCTGCATCGTCACGTGACCTTCTCCCCATCCATCTTCCCATGACCACTGTCTTCTTCTCCCCCCCCCCCATGTAGCTTTTATTTATTTATTTTTACATCATTTTAGTGGGGGCTCTGACAGCTCTTATCACAATCCATCCATCCATCCATCCATCCATCCATCCATCCATCCATCCATCTATCCATTGTGTCAGGCACCTCCGCACATCTGTCACATCATCATTCTCAAAACATTTTCTTCTTCCTTGAGTCCTTGGTACCAGCTCCTCATCTTTACCCACTCCGTTCCCCACTCTCCCTCCCCAATGAACCCTTGATAAAGTATAAAGTATTATTCTTTTCACATTCTATATCATCCCCTGTCTCCCTTTACTCACTTTTCTGTTGTTCATCCCCTGGGGGGAGGGGAGTGAGGAGGGGGGAGGTTATATGTTGATCACTGTGATTGGTTTTCCCTTTCTCCCCCCACCTACCCCCTACCCATCTGGTATCACTACTCTCACTACTGGTCCTGAGGGGTTTCTCTGTCCTGGATTCCCCGTGTTCAGGGCTCTTATCTGCACCCATGTACGTGCTCTGGTCTAGCCGGATTTGTTAGGCAGAACTGGGGTCATGAGAGTGAAGGAGTAGGAAGCATTAAAGAACTAGAGGAAAGTTGTAAGCTTCATCGGCATCCTGACTGACTTATCACCTTCTCATGACCCTTCTGTGAGAGGAGTGACGACTAGTCACTGGGTGGAAAGCCCACCCAAATCCAATGGAACCTTAGTTTAATAAATTTATACCTTCAAAAATCTTCTTTTCAAATAAGATCAAATTCTGAGGCTCTGAGTGGAACTCAAATTTGGGGAGTGGGAGGTGGAGGGGGGAGGAAACACCTGTTACAAGTAGGACCAAGAAGCAGACCAATGAGTGAAGACCCATGAAGTGTGCTGTTTGGGTTGGTTTCCTAGGATACCACACCTGAATCCTGAAAGCAGACTGGAGACATAACTGGGGTCCAGTGGTATGGGCCATGTTGGGGTGGGGGGTCCAGAATTGGTACTGTGGCATGATAGAGGGCCAGGGTCCTGCAAGGCCAGCAGAGACGCAGCTGTCAGGCTCTGGCCAGCAGAGTGTTCCTGGTGTGTGGCTATAGGATATCAGATGTGATCGACATAGGATTGCGTGAAGACCAAGGGCTATTGGAGAGATGAGGAGAAGGGCAGTTCGACGGAAGTAGCCCCCCTTCCTAGCATCTCCTGTTCCCTCTTGCAAAGTCACAGGATTCCTGGTGGTGCAGTGGTGAATGCTCTCAGGTGCTAACCAAGAGATTGGAGGTTTGAGCCCACGAGCCATTCTCTGGGGAGAAGACACGGCAGTGTGCTTGTGAAAAGATGAACACCTCCAAGCAGACGCCATTCGCCGACAGAGGGTTTGATTTGGGCTTTCACCGCCTCTTGTGAAACCATTTCTTATTTCTCTCCCTCACTCGAGATTCTCCAGGAAAGGCCTCTGTCTCACTCCTTATCGGAGGGACCCAGCACAGTGTCTGGCCCAGAGTAGGTGCTCAGTCATCAGATTAATTACAATGAGGAAAGTCCAGACAGGCGGGGAGGGATGAACTCAAGCTGCCTAATGAGCAGTGTGGTCTCTTTGCCTTCACAGATCCAAGTGATAAACTTTGTCACGGAGCAGAACTGGGATTCCCTAGAAGTGTTTGACGGTGCTGACAACACCGTCACCATGCTGGGCAGTTTCTCAGGTAAGGTGGGTTCCGGGGCCCTCTTCTGGGAAGGCAGTGGGGGCTGTCTGAAAACTGTCATAATTAAACTATCAATCGCCTACCACCAATATGCCCTTTGCAAGTGCACAAGCGGGTGTCCTTTAGCATATTCAGAGTTGTGTCCCCCCTCCCTATGACATAACTCTAGAATATGTTCATATCACCCTCTGACCAAAAAAGCCAGGTGCCCATTAGCAATCACTGCCCATCCTGCTTTCCCACCAGCCTCCTCTCTGTCTCCATGGATTCCCTTATTCTGGGCTTTCGACATAAATGGACTCAGAGAATTCCATGTGAGTCCATCTCTTTGACTGAGCCTGAGGTTGTCAAGGCTTCCTCCTGTTGAAGTGTGCATCCAACTTCCTTCCTTTGGACGGCCAAATAATATTCCCTCATGGGGAGACACCACGTTTTGTGTTTTCACCTACTGGTGGATAGAAGGGGCTGCTTCCACTCCAGGGCAGTTACAAATACTGGTGATCTGAGCACTAAGGACGAGGGTTGTATGACAGTTCATGCTGACAATTTTCCTGGATGACCACCTGAGAGGGACGCTGCTGACACAATGGAAACTCTAGCGGGGGTCCTCAAGCTTTTTAAACAGGGGGCCAGTTCACTGTCCTTCAGACTATTGGAGGGCCGGGCTATAGTTATAAAAACAAAAACAAACTATGAACAAATTCACTGCGGGCCTGGGATGAGTCGGCTCCTATGCAAGACAGGCAGTGGTGGCAAATACACGCGGTGGACCAGATAAATGTCCTTGGAGGGCCACATGTGGCCCACCGGCCATTGTTTGAAGACCTCTGCTAGGCTTAACTTTGGGAAAAGCCGCCAGGCTACTTTCCCAAGAAGGAGCCATGTTTCCCACTCTGGTGGTAGGTTTGGCTATGGGCCGAGACCCTTGTCTGAATCTGCGTAGATCCCAGTTCTCCATTTGGCCCAGCTACAGAAAGGAGCCCTGTGCCTCCAGGGCACCGTGTACACTGCCCACCACAACACAAACCCTGCCCTGAGTAGATAGGGCATTCAAGGAGCTCGCTTTCCTATGGGCATCTGGTCCTGCCATTGTTCAGCCTGCAGGAAGGGATTAGCCCTTCCCCCCACTCCCTCTCCTGGCAGACCCAGCCCTCTGAAGGGCACTAATTTGTCACTCAGTGAGTTGGAGAATTGGGGCCACCTGGGGGGTTGGCCATGAGAACAAGCTGCAAGCTGGCAGCAAAAACAGGGGAGACGGAGCCCAACTAACCCCTGCTTTCCTTGCCCTAGGGACAACCGTGCCCGCCCTTCTGAACAGCACCTCGAACCAGCTCTACCTGCATTTCTACTCTGACATCAGCGTGTCTGCTGCCGGCTTCCACTTGGAGTACAAAAGTAAGCACGCGGGGACTCAGCTGTGGGTGGGATCCAGGGCGGGGTCTGGCAGCTACCAAGCACCCCTGTGAGTAGGGAGGAAATCGGGGTTTGGTCATCTCCATCCCAGGCCTGGGTAGGACGCTGAAGCTCAGAGAACATCAATCACCCCCTCAAAATGGTGCAGCTGTAAGGGGTGTAGCTGGGGCCCCTATCGGTGTCTCCTGCCCCAGAACCCATGTGCCAGTGTATTATGTGGGGACACCAGGAATGAGCAGGGCTCCGGGCACTACCATAGGAACATGGAGCTGCTCCCCTCATCCAACCCCAAGACCCTCTGTTCTGTGTCACAGTGACCTTTGAGGTTCCTCCTCTGCCCGGAAGTTTCACTCCTTGTTGACCTCAAATCCTCCGAACAGGCTCAAAGTCTTATGATTCTGGTTTCCAGTGTTCCTGAAGGGGCCTCACCTGAAAACTGATGGTGTTGCATCTTCTGGGTTCAACAAAGAAAGAGGTGGCTGGGGGACAAATGTTCTGACAAGGACACCTTTGGCCTGCCATCCCTCTTCCTTTTTCCTTCCTAAGTAGTGGAAAGAATGGTTCTTGAGAAACTGCTGTGTGCTCGCTCTCAGCTAGGCTTGGTTAGGTCTGAGTGTAATCGAGATAGTTACTTCCATTCTGCATCCAATGGGGAGCGGCAGCCATATAGACAGGAAAGTGCCTTCCTGGTGAAAGCAGCATGGTGGGCACTGTCAGAGATGTTGCTAAATTGGTAACTCTCAACCTGTGGGTCGCAACCCCTTGGGAGGGGGGGGAGGGCAAATGACCCTTTCACGGGGGTCGCCCTATTCATAGCAGTGGCTCTAGGTAATACAGCAATGTTTCAGAGGAGGGAAGGGTCAGAGAGGCAGAAGTCATGAAAACTCAGAATTCACTGCCCTCAAATCGATTCTCACTCATCACAACCCGTAGGACAGAACAGGACGGTCCCTGTGGGTTTCTGAAACTGAATCTTTACCGGACAGAGAATCTTCTTCCCATCTTCCTCCCAAGAAGCAGCTGGTGGTTTCAAACTGCTGACCATGTGTCACCCACTACACCACAAGGGCTTCTTAGGTGTCATGAAAAGAGATGATGCTTATGCTTGGTCTGGGAAGTCTGGCTGAAGAAAGACTGACTAGCTTGTGGGGGGAGACAGGTGGCAGTAGTGACTGCACTGCAGCATGCTGTGCTCAGAAAGTACGGAGAGCAGGCGCTGACTGTGGCCAGCTCAGACTTTCAGAAGGCGATTCGGAGTCAGGGCTAGAATGAGAAGTAAAAAGTGTGGCAGACTCTGAGTGGGGTTCTGGTTTTTGCACTTGGCTGTTAACCAAGTGGTTGGAGGATCAAGCTCACACAGGGGTGCCTCAGAAGAAAGGCCTGACTTCCTACTTCCCCAAAATCTATCAGAGGAAGACCAGCCTCCGATATATACTTCACAGGTTCAATAGGTGCAGTTGGACAGTGATACTTATTACTTATTATAGTACAATTATTGTAAGCATGAGACAGAGAGAAATCTTAAGAGTCAGACATATTTCACATCATGGTAGCATGCTCACCTCAGCCCCCTCTGCTGGCCCACGTGGAGACAGCGAGTGGGGGATGGGATTACATGAGGGAGAGGGGCCAAGAGTGTCTGGTGTGAGAGAGAGAATCTCTTTATTATGTTCCAATCCTTATATACCCTTTGGAGCCATGCCAGGCCCCTAATTACAGGTAAGGACATAACGTCACAGGAAAGGGTTGTGCTAGATGCACATGTTATAGGAAAGAGAGGTCTTGGGGTCCCATGTGACAAGACCAGACCCCAGACTCCTAGATGTGGCTAAACAGGTTACACTAGAGATCATGAACAGCATGTGACTCTGCTCCAAAGAAAGCGAACCATCATCCTAGCCGCAGGGGAGTCCGCTCTATTGTGGGACACAGAGGCTTTTAATGACAGTCTTTAGGGAGACGATCTAATTTGACTTCCAACCAAATGCTGGTAAATAGTTTGCTTAATATTCGGGAGTGTATAATTTTGGAAAAGTCCTGTCTTTGTCCCACAAAAAATCATCCCAGGAAAACCCTCTGGAGCGTGGGTCCACTCTGACACTCACGCGGCTGCCATGAGTCAGTCAACTGTTGGCATGACCATCTTTGACATCCTGAGCCCATAGAAGCTTTGCTTGATGCTAGAAGCCGGATAGAGTCCGCTTTACTGCGATGGTTGCAGGAGGATTAACTGGATCCCAGGGTGTTGCTGGCAGGAAAGACCGAGATAGCTGGAAACAAAGGGCCCCGAGAAGTAGAAGACCAGCCAGGAACCTCTGAGATCTTCATGCCCACAAGGTTGGGGCTGCTCTCACCCGGGGCAGTCAAGTGTCCCAGCCTCCTGGAATGACCTTTCTCCCCCCACCTCCACCCGTCTCCTTGTATTTCCATTTCTAGTATTCAATTTTAAACCCTCAAAGGCTCAGTAGGGTCTTCTGTGATCATCTTTCTTGTGCAGAGGAGGGGACTTTCTTCCTAAATCTCTTCATCATTCTACCTCAGTCCCAGCATTGTCCCCAGCTCTACCACTCTGCCCAGGGTACCTTGTCCAAAGAAACTGGCAGCTTTCTCAGTGGCTAAGGATGGGCTGACCTAGTGGCTGTGAGAGTGTGTCCCAACCCAACACCCTCGTAATGACGAGGCGGGCACAGGACTGAGTACAGCAGGATCCACTCAACAGTGCTTAACCACCGCAACCCAAGTTTACCGTGCCCTCGGGGAAGGTTATTCTGCAAGAGGAAGATAGATCTCCCTGTTCATATTTGAAAGCTGGCCTTCCCAGGGAGCCAAGAACTTGGTGGCCATGCTCTTGTTTTACAGACATTCCCCAAAGAGAGCACAGTCATCAGGGAATTAACTGTTATTGTCAAATTACCTGGTTTTGAAGGGTACTAAAAAGTCATTCTGCTGCTATGGCTCATTCTGAATGTTTATTTAATTGAAATGGGAACGAAACAATATGTTTCCAAATGTAATACATTGCATATGATAACAAAAATAATAACAGTAATCTCCGCTTGTTGTAAGCATCGCTTAAATAAAAGTCAAGCTGTGCAGAGGAAGAGAACTTTAGCACGCACTTTTCTCTGTCTAGCAAAGCTCGTTTTTTCCCCTCTCAGTCTTCACTTCTCTTCCCCTGGTCACTTCTCTTCCTGACTCACTCGTCTGCACTTGCTCCCTCTCCTCTCTGCCCCTCTCTTTCCTACTGTCCGTCCACTGCCGCCTCTCCTTGTAACGAGCTCTTTCTTCATCCAACAGTGGATCTTGAGGAACTGCACTGTGGCCCCCTCGCTGAACTCTGAGTGGCATTGGGCCTGGTTGCAGACACAAGGGGGGACCAGCAGACAAGATGGTCCCCAAGATGAAGAACTTCAGGTTTAGTTTGACGTTTGCCTTCGTCCTTGTCCTGGGCCCTTTGACTCAGCCGCTGAGAATTTGAGGTTTAGGACCTCAAACCCTCTTTTACAAGCATCACATCTTCTTCAAAAGCACAGGCCAGACAGCAATTGACTGGGAAAGGCAGGAGATCATTTTCTGGATTATGGTAGCACTCTACCATTTTTATGGCAGAGTCACAAGCATTGCATTGTCACAAGCACTTAATTTGCCATAGCCCAGTAAATGTATACTTACAAATGTGTGTATTTCATGATATGTAAACTTTCCCTCAAAAGAAAAGTCCAGCCTATGTAGTTATCCAACTCTCTAAAGTGAATGTGAAGTGCAAGCCAGGTGCTGGGCAAGAAATTAGAGCTGATGGTTGAAGGATTTGGTTGATCAGTCCTTGCCAATCTGCTCCATGAACGCCTGGCTCCCTGCATGTCTCTTGTACTCATTCATTCCTCATCTTGGGAAGCCTTGGGAAGTCCCCTCCCCACGAAGCCCCCAAGAGGTCTAAAGTCACACTCTTCTACACTCTGGGCCATGCAAGTACCCAGGCATCTGTCAGTCAATCCATACATCCTCTTGTCCTCTCTGACACCTGGTGGAAGTAGCCTACTTTGGGATTTGGCAGACAACTCTTTCTTATTTTTAATCAACATTATTGGGGGCTCCTACAGCTCTTAGCACCATCCATCCATTGTGTCAAGGACATTTGTGCATCTGTTGCCATCATCATTCTCAAAACATTTGCTTTCCGACATCCCCTTATAGAGGGGTCGCAGGGAGGATGAACCAGTCAAGGTACAGTGTAGCAACAATGAAACATGCAACTTTCCTGTAGTTCTTAAATGCTTTCTCCCACCTACTGTCATGATCCTAACTCTACCTGACAAATCCAGCTAGACCAGGGGATGTACACTGGAGCTGTAAACATGAGGAATTCAGGGCAGAGCTCCCTTCAGAACCAGTGGTGAGGGTGGTGATACCAGAAGGGGAAGGAAGGGGTAGAGAGGAATAACCAATTACAAGGATCTACATATAACCTCCTCTCTGGGGGGCAGACAACAGAAAAGTGGGTGAAGGAAGGCATTGGACAGTGTATGACATGACAAAATAATAATTTGTAAATTATTAAGGGTTCCTAAGGAAGGGAGAGTGGAGAGGGAGGGGAAATATGGGGAGCTAATACCAAGGGCCTAAGTAGAAGGAGGATGTTTCGAGAACGATGGTGGCAACAAATGTACAAAATGTGGTCTGCAGATACTTGATGTATGTATTGATCATGATAAGAGTTGTATGAACCCCCAATAAAATGATTTAAAAAGAAAATAGTTGCTTTCTACTTGAGCCCTTAGTATTTTCCCTCCCTCCACGTCCATTCCCCATGAACCCTTATAATTTATAAATTATTATTTTGTCATACCTTATACTGACCAATGGAAGGACAGACAACTCTTTCTTAACTGCCTCATCAACATCCTTCTACCCCTGACCTCATAAGCTGTGCAGTCCATGTCGGAGAGACCTGTACACCGAGATTCAGTGAGTGCACCTGAAACATCTGCACCCGCAGGTGAACTTCTGAGGGCTCTGGGAAGGATGAAGCTGACCCATTTGGAGAGAGATGAAGCTGACCTGTCCTGTGTGCTGGTGGGAGTCAGCGGGGCAGTGAGGGAGAAAGATGATGTCAGTAATCAGTCGAGGGGCATGAGCTCACTGGGGCCTCAGACCATGAATCATACCTGCAGCTAGACAGTCTCTGGGCATGGCCTCAGCCTGGAGCCTCACCTGTTCCATAGGATGCTAAGACCTGCCTGCGTGGGGTCAAAAGGTGCTCAAGAGAAGGACTCGGAAGTGGTACTCCAGCCGTGTGGGGCGGAGGCACAGAGGGCACAGACAGAGACCCTATCATACCTCCACGCAATCGACATAATCAGGTCTCTAATAATGTCAAATGGAGGCATGTCCACTATGAAAAGTCCAGAGAGGACAGCAAGGGAGGCATACTTGAGAGCCCTCGGAGGGGACCTTGAAAGGCCACCGTAAACCAAGGCAGCACAAGAGTGTTGGGCTGAGAATGTTAGGGTTCTTACAAAAGATGGTGGGAATCGCTTCAAGCTGGTGGGCAGGGCTATCCCATGACTCCAGAGTGAAGACTTACAGCCCCTACTTTAAGAAGCTTCTGTTTCCTGAGGGTGTTGGACAGCCGGAAACAGCAGTGGCTTAGGGTCGGAATCAAAGAGAGGTTGTTAACACGGTCCAGCGGCGAGTACAGTTCAGGCCTGCGATGACCATCGGAGACGAAGCTTGAGGAGTCACCAGGGACTGCTGTGGGAAGGGGCCTTGAATCACAGCAGGAAAAGCAGCGGCCAGGCTTCCCTACCGCAAGCTCAGCTCAGCTCAGACTGTCCTCGGAAGGGGAACAATTTCTGGACCCCTGAGCATCACTGAGAAGCTGCTTTCTGATAACTTCTCTCCTTCCTTCTAGCTTTCTTTCCCTTCTCTCCCAATGTCTTAGCCGGTGGGAATTGTCTTCTTAGAGCAGAGGATATGGAGGGAAGTTTGAAGTTGGAGAGAGAGGATGTGGGAGGAACCGGTCGAGAGGCAGTGGGGCTTAGAGTAAAGTGACCAGGCATCCTGCTTTGGATTGGGACAGTTCGATTTTAAACAATTTTTCCCACGTCCGTG
>PVJH01020295.1:0-40992 GCA_004026705.1 Nesogale talazaci | reverse complement strand
TTCACATGTGATTGGCTTTCATTTATCTGGAGATTTGGGTTCTCCAAGACAGCCTCTTCTCCTCCTCTTGCCATTTACAAGGAGATGTAGATCTTGATTCTATTAGGAAAAATATGTGTATGAAATGGCATTCATTCCAGTGGGATGATGAGAGAATGGCATGTTGGCACTAGGAAATGCCAGGCTGGGAGGCTAGAAATGAAGGAGAGGAAAGCACCCGGCAGAGCAGGTGAGGCGTGAGCATGGAGAGTCCCTACTTGGAAGGGATGGGCTGCAGCAACAGGTGTGAACTGAACGAACCTTTCTTCCTCTTCAGCATTCCTTCCTTTTCCTTGACCAGCATGGTGGATAAATCCTCTTTGCCTGACCCCCAAAGGAGGGTCCTGTTTTGCTAATCCAGGCACACTGGGCTGTTTTTTCACCCTAAAATCATATTCAGAGAGCAGCAGCTTTTTTGTTCTTCAGTGAGCTGACCTTAGCTTTTCTCTCGATTGTCTTCCTGCCCTTCCCTTTGAAACATCTATTCCTTGGGCTCCCAGAGGGAGCTCCCACCATTTCCTCATCAGAGTCAAGGTCAGTTCAGCAATTGGATCACCTCACAGAACTCCTGTATTTTGAAAGCTGTTTTTGATCAATATTCTATCGTCCTTCTTTATTTGGATACAAGACCTAGAGAAGGTATGATTAGAGCTGCTGAACTGTCTAGAGCAGTGGTTCTGAACCTTCCTAATGCTGCATCCTGTTAATACAGTTCCTCGTGTTGTGGTGACCTGCTCTCCCAACCATAAAATTATTCTCATTGATACTTCATAACTGTAATTTTGCTACTGTTATGAATCAGGTGATCCCTGTGAAAGGGTCATTCAACCCCCAAAGGGGTTGCAACCCACAAGTTGAGAACTGCTGGCCTTGAGTAATCAGACATCCCCATGAGTTAACTCAGCACATACTTGAGGACAACCTGCTCTTGCCTGGAACTGTAGGGTGTTGGGAACACAACGAAGCAAGGAAGACACTGTCTCTGCTCTTCCAGAGCTTTCAGTCAAACAGGGAAAACTACTGAGTTAGAAAAAAACCTAGAAGTATGTCTTATTTCCATGAGGGTCAATCTGCCCCACTGCATGGAGAATTCTGCTTCCCATGTCTTCATTCTTGCTTCTGTGTAAGCTCTTCTAAAGTCCCTCTGCCTCTTTTCTCATGGCGACTGACATCCTGAATTCTTCATGCTTCCAAGTCTCTGGGTGGTGCTCACAGTTGACTCGTAACCGAAAGGTTGGCCATTTGAGTCTTCTCAGAGGCAGGTTGGGAGAAAGGCCTGGAGATCAGCCATTGCAAAACCCAGGGAGCAGAAACCTGCCCTGATGCACGTAGGCTACGAGAGTTGGGATGGACTCACTGGAAACAGACTTTAAAGTATGGCCTCCACTCTCCCACATTGCAGATCTACATGATTAAAGGCACAGTCATTTGACCTTTCTTTGCTGTCCTTGTTCTGAACGGCATTGAAGGTCCTTTGTGTAGCCATTTATCCTGGCTGATTTTCTGGGTATTTACTCTTTCCTAAGTCCTGTCAGGGATCCCTAGTGACACAGTCATTACATGTTGAGATGCTTGCTAACAGTAAGTCTTTCAAAACCAATTTTCCACTCCTTGGGAGAAAGATGAGTCTTTCTACTCCCTTAAACAGTTTTGGTTTAGGAAACTCAAGGGGGGTAGGCCTACCCCGTCTGATAGGGTCACTATGAGTTGGAAGTGACTCGAAAGCAGTGAGGGTTGTTTTTGTTTTCAATATCTTGTCTACATCATGAAATCTTGTGGATTCCAGGCTACAGTGCCAAACTTTTCCTACCTCTCTGGCTCTGTCTGCTTATTCCTTCAATAACTGTCCCCAAATGCAACTTTGTAGTATCATGAGCACCTTTACTGAGCATTTACTGTGCATTTTATGCTTATCACCTTTTAGACTCTCCCTAGCACCCTCTTGAGGTGCCTCCTACCATTCTCGGTCACTTACTGCCATGGCGTCAGGGCTGACTCAGTGACCTTCTGTGGTGTTCTGAGACTGTGAGTAGAAAGTCCAGTCTTTCTCCTTCGGAGCTCCTGGTGGCCTCGAACTGTCAATTATGCAAATTGTAGCCTAAGGTGCAGGCACACCATCACCTCAATAACAGCTTATAAACTTATGTGAAGTGAGGTCTCTACAACCTTCTAGATATTAAGTGAGAAACGGATTTGAGTTTCATCTTGCCTGTTTCCAAAGACCTTGTTCTTTACTAATGTGCTAAGCAATCTGTAGATTTTTTAAAAGTCTCAACTATCATCTAAAAAAAAAAACCAGTAGCTCTCCATTGCCTAAAAGGTAATATTAAGGTATACGACCAGATTCTCTAGTTGGATATTCTCTTTCAGCATTTTCCAGAGTGAACTTGCTGCTAAGGTCAGGTGAGTTTCCTAGTTCCAACCTTTCCATTTGGAGTCATGCTGAGACCTGGCTGAAAAGCCAACAGGCTGGCATAGCAAAGCACTGTGCAAACCCAGTTCAGAGAGTGTGAGAGACTGTGGATGCTTTCCTGGCTGGTGTTAGGAGTTGGTTTGGGCTCCAATGTACTCAATGCACAACAGAACAAACCCCTGCCTGGTCTTGTACCATACTCACAGTCATTGTGTTTGAGGCCATTGGTGCAGCCACTGCGTCAGTCCATCTCGCTGAGGTTCTCCACTGACTCTCTCCTGGACCAAACATGGTGTCCTTTCCCATGGATTGGTCCCTCCTGATAACCTGTCTACAATACATGAGACAAGCCTCACCCTCCTAACTTCTAAGGAACTTAGAACAACAACAACAACAACCAAAAGAAATTCAATGAAAATGTTAAATATTAAGCAGTAGATCTGCCTCCTATATTATTGGCTTGAGGTCGCTGGAAGTCAGGACCCACTTAATAATTGCAGGAACTTGTAAGGACAAAGAGAGAGAGCTTGCTTTATAAATGGGAGAGGGTCTGAGGCAGGCAGGTTTCTTTCCAGTGCTGGGAACCTCCCAACTAAAACTGAGAGAGAAATTTATATATTAATCCAAATTGACAAGTTTAGCAATTTCAACTTTTCAACACCAAAAAATATGTTGAAATACATTTTTTTCTATCAGTAAGATGAAGCAGATTTTATGAAAAGTAGTACTAGATAGAAGACATCTTCCCACTTCTTGATGAAAGAGGGAGCAATGAGGGAATTTCCTTACTTTCTAGGCCTTGTGGAAGGGCTCACTTTATTTTATAGAGTAATTTAGGTTAACAGAGAAGTTGTTCAGAAGGCACAGAGATTTCCTGTACATCTCCTTCTCATCTATATACAGGTTTTCCTCCATTAATACTTTCTATTGGAGTGGCACATTTGTTGCGATTGTTCAACTATACTGATACCGTACTATTAACTAAAGTCCATAATTTATGTTAAGGCTAATCTGTGTATTATAAGATACCCAGATTGTGCAATGGTTAAGAGGCCAGCTGTGAACCAGAAGGCTGGCAGTTTGAATCTACCAGCCACTCTGCAGGAAAAAACTATTGCAGTCCAATTCTGTGATGATGTACACCCCTGGAGATCTTGTGGCGCTGTTCTATTCTGTCCCATAATCATACTGTAAGTTGAAATAAACTCAATGGTAGTGGGCTTTATTTTTACTTTGTGTCGAACATTATATGGCTTTTGATAAATGAATCATATTGTGTACCCACCACTATGTAGTATTCAGGTAGTTTCAATGCTTTTAAAGAGCCCTTATTCATTTCTCTAACTGTCCCAGAACTCTTGGACACCCCCGGTATTCTTTCTGGTGCTATAGTTTTGCCTTTAGCAGAACACAGTTCACATTTTGAGGATACATATATGACTGGAGGGAGACAAATTAGCCTGAAATCACCTCAGACAATGGTTGTACTAGATGCAAACACAGGTCATCTGATGTAGTCACTTACAATGAGGCAAAAAACTTAACCTAGATTCAATCATTTTTCTTGGGTTATACCTTGGGTAAAGGTATAAACAGGTTTTTAATAAATGGTGTCATAAAACAATTAATTAAGTGCTTATCTCTAGAGAGCACAAATAAACACTGGAAGACAAATTTTAAAAACAGCATTCTGATACCTGTTTAGACTTACATTTGGAGTATGAGTGTGATTTTTGAGTTAACTCATACAATTTATGCAGAAGTAAAGATGAATGACTCTGAAAGTACATCAGATAACTCAAAAAATGACCAAGACACCAATGCAGTAGGTGAAAATGCAGCATTTGAATAAAATATTTTAATGTAAATGAGATTTGAATAACATGGAATTTATACATGAGTATGATTCTACATAACTTGGTATTTCCTAATTCCCATAATAAATATTATGGGTAGAAATATGACCATGTCATGTATGCCCCTAAAAGTGTATATATTAGATTGATTGAAAAATACTTTTTATCAGTATATCCTGTTAGGGAAAACAAAACCTCTATTTCTGTCTAGAGTTATCTTATATTGATTATATATGAGTTCTCCAAGAAACATTATTTGGTTATAGGTACCAATACAAGGTTGTATAATGAATGCCTGCTTTTCTATACTGATAATATCTGTTAGTGAGGTATAAATGTAGTTGGAGATAAGGCTTAAAAAGTCTACATATTGGCCCCTTGTCAACTTGAGGCCTACTTCTGTGTACTAGAGGCTTACCTTCCCTGGAATAAGTGTTCCCTTCCTACCTCTTCTTCTGTCTCCTATCCTTCATTGCCCCCTTGAAACTGTAGGAGAGGACTGGATGAAGACATCCAAAGGGTAATTATCAACCCCTATTGTAGCATTTCTCCTCTGGGATCTTCTTCAGAGTCCCAGACCTCAGAAATGATGGGAGTGACTATTTTCTCATGTTTCCCAAAGGTGGTGCATGACTAGTACTCCTCTGGCTGCAGAGAAATGTTAATGAATTATTATAATGGATTTCTTGGGGACTCTTGATCGTATGTCTTGCTATCTCATTCTTTCCCAGGATTTTCTGCACAGCTGATATATGGGCTGCACAAGGAAAAAAGAAGGTGTCTAGTCTGTCCTCAAAAAAAATTGACACTCTATAGTGGAAGGTAATTGCATAGAAATATCATTGAAAAATCTGTCCCAAGCTTTAGAGGAAGGGGAAGTATTGGGTCCTATTTGAATGCAAAGAACAGTGCAAGTATTGAGTTGGTGGGGCTGGCAAGAAAGTCCATTGGTAGATTATAATTAGTGTCTCACAGGAGGATTAGGAATTATCCTGGTAAATGGCAGTTAGAAGAAGATCCAGACAGAGAAATTATCCTGAGACAATGAACTCAAGGACAATGGTTATAATAGCAATGTCAACTACTAATAGCACTACTATCAGCTAACATTTTCTATTTGAGAGGTTTCTTAGGCAATTTAGACTGGCAAATTTATTTGAAACTCACAGTCCGATGGCACATGTACCAGGATCATCATTCTACCTGTGCAGGAAATCATCATGTGACTAACAAGGGTCATTCAACGGTGTAAATTGTGGTGAGATGAACCCAGTTAGTGAGACACCAGAGCCCAATTACTTAATCTCCACGCTAGACTGATTAAGGAAATTTAGGAATGTGACGTTTTTGAAGTATAAGGATAAATGCTGGAATTAGTCAGAGATGAACCTGGACTTGATCATTTAAAGTCAGGCCTTCAGGTCCTGCTAATCATTTATTCTTGTGGAAAGAGTGGCAGGTATCTCTCCTCACTCATTTCTTTTCAGGTGAGATGGCCCAGCAGTTGAATGTTATGTGGAGAGTGTATCCGTTATCGATAGCCACAAAATTCAGAGTCACATTCAACCACAGAACATTTCTTTAGCTCACGACTTGGTGGGATTCAGAGGAACTAGCTTGCCTCCATGTTGGCTATTCTTGCTCATGCAGTGGCAGTTACTGCTGAGTCAGTGATGTGGCTCTGCTGACCTGACTCAGCCCATCTCCCTTGGCTGAGAGCTGGAATGACTGGGGTGTCTCTGCTCTGCTGCGCATGGGTTTCATTTGCCAGGAGGCTAGCTCAGGCATGTTCTCACGGCAGGGGAAGAAGTACAGGAAGCAAGTCGACATGCTAGGGCCTTTCCTAAGCCTCAGTTTGAACCTTATATGCCATTAACCAAAGGAAATCTTTACATCGTCTCAGATTCATGGTGGAGGAAAAAAAAAACCAAAAAGCACATGGCAAAGACATGAGTGCATGGATGGGTGAAGAATTGGGCCATCATTCCAATCAATTCAATATATAGGAGGGGGCACCCATCCCAAACCACCCCCCCCCACACACACACAAAGCTATGTACTTAATTTTTTTTCTACAAAACTATCTTATCACCTTCAAAGTACTCTTCATTACACTTAATACATTTATCAAATCTATGATTCTATTCTTGGACACATATTTTAAACCCATCTGTTTGGATGGTTGACAGAAACTTCCTAGTGTTTTCTTCACTTCTATGTTATCAAATTGTTGTCCTTTCATGTCCCTCTGCATTCACAGAAACAAAAAGAAATTACACAGAGTGAGATCAGGTGATTTAGGTGCATTGGGTCATCAGGTAAGAGAGACATGCTGTTTTTTTGTTTTGTTTTGTTTTGTTTTTGCCAAAGACTGGCATGTATTGTCATGGTAGCAAAACCAGTCCTCCTTCTGCCACAAATCATGTCTTTCTTGTCACACATTGTTATGCAATCTTTTCAGAACCTCTAAATAAAAAGCCTGATTAACAGTCTGGTCTGGTGGAATACACTATCCCCCTCACATAAAAAACGAAACGAAACGAAACGAAACGAAATGAAACAAAACAAAAAAAACAGATAAGCTGTTTTTTTAGGGGAATAAGTATGTTCAACTGTTCTCAATCTATAAGTATAAACCACTTACATGATTCCTGAAAGGAATCATTTGACAATTGTGTTTATTAAAAAGAGAAATGGCAAAAACAAGTGCATGAATAAAAATGGGACAATTTTCATTTTGGAGTAGGGAGAAGGAAAAGATGAGTATTATTAAAAACAGTTAAAACTTTGCACTAAATTTAAAAAATGTAGTTTTAGTTCACAAAAGAGTTACAAAAATAGTATAGAATTCTCATATATCTTTTCACTAGTTATTAGCTTTGGTCTCGATGAACCAATATTCATATGACTTTATTAACTAAAGTCCATAATTTATTCATAGTGTCTTCGTCTTTGCAGGATCTCCTTTTTCTGTTTTAGGATATCATCCAAGATATTAGATTGCACATATTTTTCATACTTTTCATATCTCCTTGGGCTTTCTTGGTTTTGATGATGGGATTAGTTTTGAGGCATCCTGACCAGGTGTTTTGTAACGTCAATCAATTGGGGTATGTTTGAAGCTTTTCTCATGATCGGCCAGGAGATCTGTTTTTATTGGAAGAAAACCGCAGAGATAAAGAGACATCCTCCTTATATCTTATCAAGGGAACATGCTATCAACATGACTTATCATTTTTAATGCTAATCTCCATTGAGTTAAAAAAATGAACCTTATGTAGCAGTTTATTTTTAGTTGGCTAAACGAACTGCTGACTTACAAATGTGTTTTTCTAATTCTAAAAGAATATGTACCATTTAAAATATAGCTTGAATTAATTATAAGATGTTTGACCTCTCGTCAGTAGATCAATTGTTATAAGCAAGGTAGATAAATTTATCATAAGATATAGAACGTTATTGTGTAGACGACAGAAAGGTGTTAATTTGGGTGAAGGTGAGGATAATATTCTACAAGAGCAAAACGCAAATGAAATGAAAAAAAGAGGCGAGGGTTGGAGGTGGGGACAGGGCAAACTATTGGATATTAGAAGAGGGCGCGTGTGCGCGCGCGTTCGGGGGGGTGGGCGAGAGGGAGAGAGAGAGAGAAATAGGACAAACATTCATTTATATAAAAAATATCAATCAGGTACCTATTATCACCTTGAGCCAGGCTATGAATAAGGCAAGGATTGCCCGGACAGAGTTCAATCAATGTTACACATGAATGTTGCACACAAAATTACCAGGAGTTGTCGCTGATTCCGTGGTAACGAACAACAACCACAAAGACCCCAAGTCAGTCACCCAATTAAAAATAGGAAAACCCTCAGTGAAAAATTTTTGCAAACCAGGATTTCATTGAATAAAAAACCTTTGCACATCGCCAAATGAATCACTGAGTAAAAAAGGAAGTAGACATAGAAGACCCACAAGATCAGTGTTTCTCAAGCGTCCTAATGCTGCCACTCTTTAATGTAAGCTCCTCATGGTGTGGTGACCCCCAACCATAAAATTATTTTCATTGCTATTCATCACTATAATTTTGCTACTGTTATGAACCATAAGGTAATGAATCTGATATGCAGGATGTATTTTCATTGTTACAAATGTAGCAGAATTAAGCATACATAAAGCATGGTGATTAATCCCCAAACAATATGTACTTCTATATTGTGAAATATTTATGTTTTTTCCAATGGTCTTAGGCGACACCTGTGAAAGGGTCATTCAGTCCCCAAAGGGGTCGTGACCCACTGGTTGAGAACCGCTGCTCTAGATCATCATTCTCTTAGTTTCTTAGATTACTTCACAAAAATTTGTCTTGAGAGATTTGTATTCTTCACCGTATTTTAGTAAAAGTTACACCAACATTTTATTGGCTAAAATAGCCAAAATTGGTTGCAGCTAGGTCAAACTAACAAGAGCCAAAGCAAGCAGTGAGAAGTTAGCATCTTCTCCTTGTGCCTCCCTCCCCACTGCCCCCCCCCAACCTGTTTGAAAGTTTTATGCAGCCGGATTTATTCATCTTTGCCTGGGGCTTCTACCTTTAGTGTCCGACAAGAGGGATACAAGTGTCCTTTCAAAGTGCCCTCACGGCCTCTGGGCACTATGGTCATGAAAATGCTATAGGACAAGGCAACGATTTGCGCATTACACATAACGTCTTCCTGAGTTACGACTCCCTTCACAGCAGCTAACAACTTCACTACCCTAAGATATTTTCCCTGCAAAATCATTTTGTTGGGTGCTACACTGATATCATATATCCCCTAGTTCAATCACATCAAGAAATACTATCCAATCGCCACCATCATCAGTTTAAAAACATTCTCTTTCTTTTTGAATTTCTTGACATCGGCTATCTTTTACTCCCCACACCATTGTACTCTCCCAGAAACTTGTCTTGTACTTTATGTCTCTATAGGTTAATCAATCTTGGATTTCATATACTGAAAAACAGAAGCTATATAACAAAAATTCAAGAGGGGCACCCCCAATGACAAAATATATCTGAGATAAACCCCATATGAACAAACAAACAAACAAAAAACAAGAAGAAAATACAGAAACATTTTGAAAACCAAATCAGCTTCATGTACAACAGAGGAGGGTTCAACTGACTAGGTTTTAATAAAAATTTTAATTAAAAGATCATTTTATTGGGGGTTTTTACAGCTTTTATAATAATCCATACATCAATTAACTGACAAGGTTTTAACTGTCCAGGTCAAGTTTATCATTTTGATTTTCTATAACCATCTCTTTCTTCCCAACCCTCTATTATGGATAGAAAGGTATTCATTTACATTTGACATATTGCTTTTACAGTTTACTTTTTACCACTGAAATTTCAATTGCATGGAGTTTATTTTGGTCTACGGAGTGAGGTAAAACTTCCTTTTCCCCCCTGAGCAGGTAGTTAACACTTGAATTTTAAATTTGTCTGGAGGACAGTAGATTAGACATCTGACAGCAGGCTCCAAGAACCAATTCTGCAGAAGAGAAGCCGCTTCATCCAGCAGGAATGCTAAGAATGTCACAGGAAGGGCCTGCTTCTGTGAGCGAAAGTGAATGAGTTCACGATCTCATCAATGGAATCCGCAATTTTCACAGAACTGGTTTGAACAAATATTGCAGGTGAAAAGGAAAACCCACAGGGCCACTCCTAAAAGACTTTCCCAGCAGGATCACTGCCATCCGGCTCAGCTGCAATGCCCAGGAAAGAAGGAAGGATGGGGATTCTCCTGTGCGTATCAGGTGTGGGACCTTTCTCAAGTTTCTCAGGTGGAGATCATCCTCTAAGAGCAAATGTCTGTGGGGCGTTTGGGGAGCAGCCAACCTTGGGAAACACAAAAGCAGAGCATGTCTCTGTAATTTCATGGGACTCGCCCAGTGCCAGATGATAAGCAGGAACTTTGAGCATCCATCTTGGGATTCATCAGTCCATGAGCTGGCAGGGCCCCTACGAGTCAGAGCTGATTGGATGGCCCCTCGTGAGATCCATGGAAGGTGGTCTTGGGAAGTCTGAAGCTTGTTGTGGCTTTCATTTACCACTGATTCCTTAGATAAATTTCTTAAGCAATTTACCGCCTCAGGTTTGCTTTTCCAGAGAAATAAAACCAGTGAAGTGTATAGAGATATGATATTTATTATCTCAAGGAAATGACTAGCATAGTTGGAGAGTTTGAAAAGTCTCGAGTCTGTAGGTCAAGTACTAGGCTAGACGTTTCCCCTGATTCATGCAGTGGCCAAACCAAACCAAAGTCACTGCCATAGAATTGATTCTGTCTCATCATGCCCTATGGGTTTCTGAGGTTGGAATTCTTTACAGGAGGAGAAAGTCTCACCTTTCTTCCACAAAGCAGTTAGTGGTTTCAAACTCTTGGTTTTTTAGTTAACAGGCTAATGTGCAACCCATTATGCCACCCAGGCCCCTTCATGTAGCGTCAGTGGCTGCCAAATCCAAACTCAGCTGGTCCAAGGGCAGGCTGATGGCCCATGGACTGATGAATCCCATGAACTGGAAGACTGATGGACTTTACAACTAATTGACTGCTCACATAATACCACAGCATGGAGAATGATCATTACATAACTGCTAGACTACTGAGACTAATGGCCCGGCCAAGTTTATACACAACATTAACCATCACATTTAATATTCTAAGGGATTTTCAAGATCCTTCCCAACCTTAAGTCTGAGATGGTTCTTGACACCTACCATCGTCATTCTCATAGAACTCAGGCATCCGTTCAGTCAGCAAATACTTTGAAAAGGCTACAATATAGGTAGACTTTTTCTTTCAGTGCCATCTATTATCCATATACTACCTATTGAAATAGTTGAATATCACCTTTTTTTAGTATAATAACTACCATCTTCTTTTGATGGCTTTTGCATTGATCAGTATTCTGCAACATGCAGGTAATTAATTGATATATTTTAATTATGGTGTTGCCAAAGATTATAGACTGCTAGAAAAACAAACAAATCCATTGTGGAAGAATCACAATTAGCATATTACTTAGAACTAAGAATGGTAAAACATGCATTTTGTACATATTATCAAGTGGGACCGATCCAGGAGAAAGACAAAATGTTTAGTTACACGAAGGACCAGTGAAGAAGAAGGAGATGAATTAACACAATGGCTACAACAGGGTGCTCACATGGTAGGAATGATGGTACTGGGTCAGGCAGTGTTTCGGCTGTAGTATATAAGAATGCTATGGGTTGAAAAATGGAGGTAGACATTTTTCTTACAACTAATTCAATTGATATTGAAAAGTCTTCAAGGACCTAAGACGACACATACAATGGTTTAAAATTTAAGGGAAAAAAGTTACATGACAAGATGTTACTACTAGGGATGTTCCAGAACACGTGAGTTCAGCTTTGGAAGGGTGTCAAGTGTAGGATCATCTGCTGTCCTCTATGCCACCAGACAAGTGGAGTTCTGTCTTTCACCTTCCCAAATGTAGCTGCAGTAGCTTAGACATACTTCCTTACACCTCAACATCTAGGGGCACATAAAGTGGATATTGCAGTGCATGGAGATCGCTTTTTAAGAGCTAAGAAATTTCCCCTAAAATTTTGCCCACATCTCTTTCTGGAGTCTTTGATACATTATTACTGAGAATTACTATGTTCATTCCAAAGCCAACCAAGGAAAATGGAATCACCAATATTGACTTAGCATAATCAAGAATCCTCCTTACTGGGCTGAAGCTGGGCTGGGACCCCAAATGGAAGAGCCTAATATTTGAATAAATTTAGAGTTTTGTTGTATAAACATCTCTCTCTCTCTCTCTACTTACCTACCTATAAATAGATATATTTGCCAATCTTAAAGACAAAACTGATATCTCTTAATTTGTTTAATTTTTAATTCAACTAAGCACTGACTCCCTTATTCTTTATCATTTTTATTTTTATTAGTTGCTTGTTCATGTCTGTGCCTGATTTTCTACTTGTGTATTCATTTTCCTTTGATTGAGCCTCATTGTGCCTACCTTTTCCCAGTGGGATTATTATTTCCCCAGTTCTGTACTCTAAAATAGGTAATTCCAAGTCCTTTCCTTTCCTCAGCCCAGCAGACCTTCCAAATTTAACCCTTGGAGACAGAGAAATTGTTTACTAGTCTTACTAAAACAACTACCGACAACTAGTCAGCTCTCAACTGCTGAAGTATTCTTTTAAAATAAACATCACCTTCTCATTTCCTTTTCCCATTGCATGTTATCCAATTTTCTCTCTTTGATTTGTTGCCATGGCTTATTAATTGGTTTTCTTGCCTCTTAACTTCCTCCCACCCCAAACCTACTGCCAGGGAGTCAACTGAACTCATAGAGAACCCATAGAACAAAATAGAACAGCCTCGTGAGGTTTCCAAAGTTGTAACCTGTATGAATATGTGACTAGGTGAACTAGTTCATGGAGGAGGCCCTCATGCTTCATTAAGAGGAGGAGCAGTGAGGAAGACTCTGAACAGGATGGATGGATGCAGCAGCCACAGACAATGAGCTCAAACACAATAATCATGAGGACAGCACGGGACTGGGCAGTGCTGTGGTTTGCTGGGCCACAGAGTCACTCTGAGTCAGAAAGGACACCCTGGCACCTCACAACAACAACTGGCTTCTTGGAAGGATTCTGGCATGTTGTTCTCCTTTGGAGCAGCTGGTGGATTTGAACCACTGACATTTGGTTAGCAGCAAATGCTTTAAGGATGCCACCAGAGCTCCTTCCCTTCATCTCTAGACTTTTCCTTTCACTTTTCTAGTCTCTACCTGTGGGTTACAACCCCTTTGTAGGCCGAATGACCCTTTCACAGGAGTCACCTAAGACCATCAGAAAACACATATTTCCCCTGGTCTTAGGAACCAAGACACCACTCCTCTATCTGTCTCCAGGTGGGTCTGCCCGTATGCAGATACACCCACATACGAGTACCAGGCATGAAGACTGCTACCCATGTTACACCATGCTTCAGGATCCAATTTCATTGATTTAGTAGCTATTTCATATAATTACATATTGTTTTTGTGATTAATTACTATGCTTTAATTATGTTCGATTTGTAACAATGAAAATATCCCCTGCATATCAGATCTTTACATAATGATTCATAACAGTGGCAAAATTACAATTATGAAGCAGCAATGAAACAATGTTATGGTTGGGGGGCGTGTCACCACAACATGAGGAACTGCACTGAAGAGTGGCGGCATGAGGAAGGCTGAGAACTACTGCTCTAGGGCATAAACCATCTTCACGCTGCGAAAACACCCAGCTGTGGGGTATGCAGCTCCACACTCTTTGTTGCCCAGCTGGAATGTTTGCTTGTGGAGTGAATTCTAAGTTTTTAAGCCTAGCATGTAAGCATTACTTTTTCCTATGTTGTCTTCTGCTATTTTAATCTCAGCAGACCATGCTTACCTTACTTTCTGCTCATGCAATTTCTCTGCCTTCTGTAGACTCTTGGTGACATCCCACTCATATTTCCAAGCTCAACCCAAAGGCTGCCCCATTGGCTCAGTCTTTCCAAAGGTCTCATCAGAAAGGTATCATACCCCTGTTCACTCTATGCCATGTAGAGCATCTTTGCTGCCTGTTTACTAGTCTATAGGGCGCCTTATCTTGCATCACTGTTCCCTGATGTGGCAGGACCATTTGTCTAAGCTTGGGTCCTCACTGCCTCAGAGGGTTTACATGTAGAGAATATTCAGCGGGGGCTTGTAGTATCTGTCAGTGCTCCGTGAATGTTTGGCTCAACAAGTCCTTTTTGTATATCATCGCCCTAAGGATTGACTCCACCATGACCCTATAGGACAGAGTAGAACAGCCCCTGTGGGTCTCTGAGACAATTCATCTCTTTGGGAGTAGAAAGTCTCATCATTTTCATCATTCTCCTCATCAAGTGAAGGGATGATCATTGTCCTGAAGAGCGGCTGGTACATCCATACTGCTGATCTTGCGGTTCTCAGCCTTATTCATGGCCCTCTCCCCCACCAGGGATCAAAAGTGACTCTGAGGCAATGAATGGAGCAAGGTCGATTACCACCACATGCACAAATGCTTTGGGGGGAAAATGCTACTTTTCACAGTTTGTAGCATGGATTTTGTTTTTGTTAACAGATAATTCAGTCATGACACCTCCAGGAATTGACCCTTTTGCAGCAAGGCCATCTTATGTGAACTCATCTTTAAAAGGACTGCTACAAACAAGTCATAAGTCATGTTAAATGATGGGAAGTGCAATTCGGGGTCAACATTTGCATTTCCTAGTGCCTTTTTAAGAAACTTAAGAAAATAAATGTAGAAGAGCCAGCAGTTACTAAAAGTTTGCTTTGGGCTAGGCAAATATGCTATGTGCCAGATTGTCATCTTTCTATATATTAATTTATTTAACTATAACACCTCTAGGAGACAGCTGCAGTTTTCCTCTTACAATAGCAAACAGAAGCACAAAGTTTAATTAATTTACTCTAAGTCACATAGTAAGTGAAGGGGCCAGCATTTTAAAAAAGGCAGTTTGATTCCTGAACTTTCACTTTTCACCCTTCACCATCTCACTGTATCCTTCTACTTTGTACCAAAGGGATATGTCGTCAATTTGAAGTCATCCAGTACAAATGACCTGTTCAACTATCTTAAGTGCCAATGACAGGGTGGCTCAAAAAGAGAAAAGTTATATAGGGAAACTTTTTTGGCTATTTCTCTTTGAGTTGGAGTTAAGTCCATGACAATAAGCAGCAGTAACAGCTATAAGAATAAAAACTAGATCTGTCCACCATCTATGTCTCGCTAGAACATCTGGCTTTCTGGGCGGCACACTAAATGTTACAAGAAGGAACCTGATGGAGTCTAAGACTTGATGCTGCTACTATGAAAACGCTTTCATGAAGACAAGGAATTGGTAAAGCTTGAGTCATTTATGGATTTGTGCATTCAAATGTTTTTTTGGCTAAGACCTCCTAGTAGATAAAGATTTCTCCATATGGGATGAATTCTTGAGTCTCCTTCAAAGGTGGAGAATAGATCTGATTTTCTCAATGATGTCTAGAAATTACATTAGGAAACAAATGAAGCCTTGGTTCTCACAATGTGTCCTGAGGGTATTTCGGAGTTCCTGAGATCTTGTCAAGGAGTATGTGAAGCCAAGATAATGTCCATACTGTATGAACTATGATCACTACACTCTCATTCTCTCACCAGGACACAGTTTTCCAGGGGCCAAATGATTTGTGATAGCATATTAGCTTCAATGCAGATCTGAGAATTCAGATGACTTCTATTAAGTCACACATTAAAGAGATTTGCAAAAATGTCAAACAATGTCATTCTTCTCACTAAATTATTTTATTTGAAAAATAGCTATTTTCACAAAGCCATCATATTGTGGGAGCCCATGAGGACTACAGAAAAGTTGATAGGTACAACACACATGAACAGCTCTGTATGTTCTTTAATATTTTTAATAGTGTAAGGAGGTTCTGACACCAAAATGTGTGAGATCCACCGATGTAACAGATCCAAATAACCAGTTCTAGCAAGGTTCATGCTTAAAATGGCAAGTCAAGCTTTGAGTATGTGTTCAGATGCTTATATGTATGGATTTCCTTATTCATATAGTCAATGGCTGCTGGTTGAACACTCACCATGTGTCTGACACTGCGCTAAGCATTGGAGCAAAAATGAGCTTATAGTTTCACTGTGAAGTATGAGTCAATGACATTCCTTCTTGCACCTTTCCCTTCAGCAGTTGTCTCATGGCTTACTGTGGTCTTCACTCAGCCCCCAAACAGCTTACAGTTTAGGGAGGACCACATTCTGTGTGGAAGCTTTATGTGAATAAGCATGAACATGGTAAGTGTCACTGTTAGCAATTCACATGGTGCAGGAGCACAAGGTGGGGTGATGGTGGTGGAATCAATATGAACAAGGATGATTCAGGATTCTGAAAATGGAATTCACTCAGAAGAACCTGGGGCTTACGAGACTTGAATGAAGGGGCCAACACTGGGTAGGGGAAGAAGGATAGGCTAGGTAAGTAGATTCTTTGCTTAGGGTTGTCAGAACAAAGTACTGCAAGAAGAGAATTCTCTGGTCTCATAATTCTGAAACCTGAGTCCCACATCGGAATCCCAGCCATGCTCCTTTAGTCTGGGAAGGCTAAGGAAGAATCTGCCCCATTGCTCCCTCCTCCCTCTGATGATAGTAAGGGATCTTTAATGTTCTTGGCTTGTATGCTACTCCAATCTTGGCTTCTGTCTCCACACACGAGTTTACTTGTGTCACATTCATAGGTACTGGAGGTTAGGACTCCAGCACAATTGAGCTTATAAGGGTCATTGAAAAAAGATGCAGGACGGTAGGGCAGGGGCTTCCCTGCATGCCTTTGTCTCATACTGGGATTTCTTCTGCTATATACGGAAACCTCATTATCTCTTCCAAATTACAGATGAGCAACTGTCTGGCTGGGGTGTGATTGAAAGTAGTATGCCATTCAGTGGTTCCCAAACTTGCCAGATCCCAAACTTTCCCACACATCAAAGATGATGAGTTTTAATTGTTTATTAAGGGGACAGATTCCAGGGACCTACCCAAGATGTGCTGATTCAGGGAGGGGCCTGGAATTTGGTATGCTTATCAAGCACTCTAGGTGATTTTCCTTTCATTCCTTCTTTCAAATGACAGACAAATTTGGAAAAGACACCTCAATGCACTGTAGGTGGTGCCACCCTGAGGCTGCCTATTGGGAAACTTGACAAAAAAACCATTGCTCAGCCCTTACTCAGAGTGAATTAATTTCGCCATGACAAAAAATGTTAAAAATGAAGATGGCCGAGCCGCCTTAAAAAAAAATGAAGATGCCCAAACCAAAGCCACTGCCATCAAGAGGTGTCCAGCTCATAGAGACGCAATTTAGGGCTCTGGAGACTGGAAATCTTTACGGAGCAAACAGCCTGATTCACTTCCCTTGGAGTAACTGATAGGTTTTAACCACTGCCCTTGCAGTTAACAGCCCAATGTCTAGTTCACAGTATGACCAGAAAGCCTTAAATAAGAGAACATTCCTTATTATTAGGAGCAAGAACAATGTATGCCAATGAAGTCCATCATATTCTCCATGGTCCCAGAATCACTATTCAGTAAGCACATCTCCTCACCCCCCTAGTTTCAATATGACCAGAGTGGGTCAAAAGAACGAGGCATGTGATTATTGGTGGTGGGAGCAGAGAGTGACATAGTCTGCTTTGGAGAAGAACAATATATTCATGGTTGGTTGAGACTGTAATTGTGTGTCCAGGTGACCACATTACTAAGCATCACCCATTGAGGATGAGTGAGGTCGTTCTCTTGGCTCAGCTTAACCTAGAACTTCCAGGAGAATGCAGAGAAATAAATCTTTCAGCAGCTCTTACTATTCCTGAGAAAAGTCTGGATTAATATGAAGTGTATGAAGATTGACTACACCGAAAAATCAAGTCCGTTTTTACTGGACAAAGTGTTTGTTGTTTTCCCTTGATGAAGTCATGGATACCAGAAGCCTTTGAGAAGTCATTTGGCTGCACTGCTTCTTCCTCACTGAATCTGGACCGAACATCTGAAGAAGACATGCGCTTTAGCTTGCCTTTGTTTCTGGCCCTCTTTGGGCTTAATCATTTCTATTTGTTCAAAGAAAGGTACACATTTGTCATTGGAGTCCATTGGAACAGTGGCAAAATCCAAGGCTCTGTCAATTTCAAAGGGCAGCTTGAGAAGACATAGTTGAATATTATAATGAAATGTACAAGATTTGGAGTTAGAAAATAAAAAAGGAAACACACAGCGTATCTCAAGCTGAAAGAATTGAAGGAAGAACATTCAAGCCTCAAGTCAAAATATTGAAGGATTCCAGGCAAAATATTAAATGATGCAGAAAGTAGCTATAGAAGAAGATGGAAGAAATGCACAGTTATTGTGTCAAAAAGAATCCATCAATGTTCAACATTGAAAGGGGCAGGATGTAATTAAGAACTATCATATTGAAGGAAATAAGTGCAAGCTGAAATCATTAGCAAAATATAGAGTTCTATGATTTGATGGGATGCCAATTGAAATGTTTCAACATGTAGATGAAGCACTGGAAGCACAGACTTGTCTATGCCAAGAAATTTGGAATGTGGGTACCTGGCCAACTAACTGGAAGAGATCCAGTACTGTACATTCCAAAGAAAGGTGACCCAGAAATTATAAAAATATTTATCCTTAGTATGACATGTAAGGAAAATTTTGCTACAGATAATTCAACGATGTTTGCACAGTACATTGACAAGGAACTTCCAGGAATTCAAGCAAGATTCAGAGAAGTATGTGGCATAAGATGTCAGACAGATGTTGACTGAAAACAGAAAATACCAGAAAAATGTTTACCTGTGTGTATGGGCCAGGCCTGTACTCAGGCAGCCTCTTATTCCAGCTCCCTGTTCCTGCCTCTCTCGGGCCAGGCACCCCTTGTTCCAACCTTTCAAGAAGATGATTGATCTGCTAAGCTTCTGAGCACCAGAACTTCAAAGCACCTGCCTTCAGGATTTCCTAAAACTTACCTCACCAAGCACAACATAGTCCGCCTCTCCCTAGTACTGTTTCCAAGGGACAAGATGACCTCCCTGGGCAGAACACAGCCCCTTTTCCCTAGCATTGTATGCTAGCAACTGCAGCACTAGAAACCTCTCTTCTCCTTTTCAATCCACCTGCCTTTAGCTCAACCCATATATCTATATCCCGCCATCCTAGTACCAGGTGTGACTCCCCTAACCTACACTCTAGGTTGAGGGACCAGCCCAGAAGCTCAAGATGCTTCCAAATCGCTCCCCCCCACCTCTCTTTTGCTCTCCTGAAAGGTCTTTTCCACTAATAAAGTCACCCTTTGCTTCACTTCTTTGTCTGAACTGTATTTTATTGGCTTTGCAAAGTTGACCAATGCCTCATATGCAAAGACATTAATGTGAGGCCACATTGAGAAGTGTAGGAATGTGAGAACCAGGAAGAGAGTATATGTGGACACTCTGTGGTCATAATTAAGAGTCTGGGAGGTAGACTTTGGTGGAGGAAGGCTTTCACATTCATAAGTTGGACATGGATTCCCCACAATATCCCCTATAATAATTGACACTCATAAGATATTTCTGACAAGCTCATCGTTGCTTATGAGACAGAAGATTATCGGCCTAACGATCTGTCATCGAGACCAATCAGACCCTATTGTTCCCCCACCCTAAGTACAACTTCTGGTAAGCATCATAAATTGTCCCCTGGAGAAGAACTCAGGGGCACCTTGGATCAGGGGTGACAAAAGTTAAGCCGTCATCTTAACTCTAGAATCCACCCACCTTGTTATGCATGTACCTTTCTGCCACATGTATGGGCCTAGTACTTCCTCTTCCTGTTACATGTATGCCTCTAGACTAGAGGTTTTCAACCCATGGGTAGTGACCCTTCACTCTCCCTCTCGTCCTCCATTCCTCATTAACCCTTGATAATTTATAAATTTTTTTTTCATGTTTTGCACTGACCGATGTCACCTTTTACCCACTTTTCTGTTGTACATGCCCCTGGGAGGGGATTATAGACAGGTTACTGTGAGTGATTTCCCCTTCCCCCCACCCCCCCAACTTTCCCTTACTCTCCTGGTATGGGTACTCTCAATATTGGTCCGAGGAGTTTATCTATCCTGTATTCCCTGTGTTTCCAGCTCTTATATGTATCCGTGTACATTCTCTGGTCTAGCGAGAATTTTAAGGTAGAATTAGGGTCATGATAGTGGGGGTGGGGTGGAGATAAAACATTAAAGAACCAGAAGAAAGCTGTATGTTTAGTCGGTGCTATACTGCACTCTAACAGGCCCATCTCCTCTCCACAACCCTTCTATAAGGGGATGTCCAATTGCCTACAGATTGCCTTTGGGTTTCCACTCTGCGTTGCTCCCTAACCACCACCCCCTTTCACATTGACATGATTTTTGTTCTAAGTCTTTGATATCTGATATCTGATCCCGTTGGCACCTCATGATCACACAGGCTGGTGTGCTTCTTCCATATGGTTTTGCAAAGACTTTCTTGGCTGCAAAATAAACTTCATCAGAATGTATACCTGTTTTTCTTTTATGGAGAAGAGGAAAACTACACAAACAAATCCAGAATTAACCATTCCTTGAAGCATTCTGGTCAGTTGAATTCATGTCAACATATCATTTCAGACTCCTACTATGTGCTGAGGTGAAAGCTGCACACAAAGCAGTGTACTCCCCACACCCTTCCACTTGTAAGCATAGAGACCCTCCTGGGTTAACTTCTAAGGTATGGGTCTGCTATAGGCTTACACATAGGAATAAGAAATCGTAGTCACACAGCGAAACTCTAAGGAACTTGGATCACAGTGGGAGCACTGGTGGGTCTGTGATTTTCCCAGAACCACCACTCAGCTACTGCCTTGGTTTCAGAGAGCACCAGCAAATTTGACTTAGTGGGTTACATCTTGGGCTGCTAACCACAAGCGCAACAATTCGAATCTACCAGTCACCCCATGGGAGAGAGATGTATCTTTACACTCTTGTAAGCAGAGTTCTCAGAAACCCACAGAAACAATTCTACCCTGTCTGATAGGGTGGCTATGTGCTGGAATCGACTCAATGACAGTGAGTTTGGTTTGGTTTGGAATATTCACTCTGATGCTCTGCATTATGCTACATAGTTTTTAGTTCTAAAACTTTTTTCTTTATCTCATTGTGTCTCCTGCTTCAGAGCTGTGGCAGTCATGTAATCTGGTGTCAATTTGAGGATTAAGAGTGTAGGGGTGAAGTCTAATCTGTTAATTTGGAGATAGCCAATGAGACCTCTGTGTGGGCATGGCCTTCTCCTGAGAATTATGGGAAATCCTGTGGTATTTCCTCTTTGGAGGTGAGAAACTCACTCCTCAATACCTTGGAGACATTCTACTGACAAGACACAAGGCTGATTTCCTGTGAGACATCTCGGAGGAGAAGCCACATGGATTTACCCTGATAGAATCAGACCTCTGCAGCTGGAAAAGTCACATAGAAACTCCTACCAGTGCTGAGATGCGTGAGAAGCCACAAAGAAGTCCCTGTCAGTGCTGAGATGCTTATAACATCACTGGATCCAAAGACTTTCTTATCCACTGGCATGTGATTGTCCTGCATTTGACGTCATTTCACGTGGCTCATGAATCTGAAGAAGACTTTATAGACTGGTATCAGTCATATGACCTAATATCAGACTTGTGGGCTTGGCCTGGACTGGGTTGGGATGCTTTTGCAATGTTCCATTCCTCTTGTATATAAACCTCTCATATATATATATATATATATATATATATATATATATGAATTTATGAATTTGTTTCTCTAGTCTACCCAGACTAACACAATAGTTGCTATTTTAGTTTTTTTTCACTGGTTTGTTTTTATTTCTGGCTTCATTATTAACTTCATAATCCTCTGTATCTGGCTTCACAGGATCACAGCATGTTCTGATTGCTTTAATTAACTACTATTTATAATCCTTCTGTTTGGTACTAAATGTTGAGTTAGGTACCGGGGACTCCATATTTAATGAATAAAAAACTTCCTATGAAGGATGGAGAAAGAGATAAAGATAGGCAGACAGATATGCAGAAAGAAAGGGGCCAGTAAACCAATAAAATATTCAATTTTATTTTAAGAAGATACTTCTTGAGGGGTGGAGACTAGATCATGTGTAGGAAAGAGGGAACAAGAATAGAATAGGTAAGAAGAGGTAGGAAGCAGTCTATTGCAGTAATCCAGGTAAGGATGATGACTTGCATTGTAGTGCTGGCAATAGAGAAGAAAAGCAGACAAAAAATTTAAAGTTTATTAGTAGATAGCCAAATTTAACTGGCTGTTGGGCTGAGAGAGTTCTGGTTTGAGCAGTTGAGTTGGTGGTACTGTCGCTAAGCAAATCTACAAAATGAGGCAGGCCAGGGAAGGCAATATTAAACTATTAAACTTTGAAGTTTGACAGTTTGAAATGTCACAAAAGACTAATTAGTAAGACTAATTACTAAAATCTACAGAATTTACAAATTTACAGCAAGAAACACCTTCCCTGTGAGAAGTTGGGCAAAGGACCTGAACAGACCATTCACAAAGGATGACACTTGAATGGCTAATAAACACACGGGGAAATGTTCCCAGTTACTGACCATAAGGCAAGTCAAAATAGCCATGAAATACCATCTAAAGCCCATGACTGTAGCACAATTAAAAAAACAAAAGCTGAGAACAACAAATATTGGAGAGGGTATGGTGAGATAGGAACTCATCAAGTGCTGGTAGATTTGTAAATATGTACAACCACTGTGCAAGGCAGTACAGCAATCCTTTAAACAGGCAATTGAACTACTTACTGGATGATCCAGCAATAACATTACTGGACATATACCCCAAAGACATAAGATACAAATCGTGAACAGACATTTGCTCCCCCATGTTCATTGTAGCAGTTACCAATAGCAAGAAGCTAAATTCCTATAAAGGGAAGACTACATTAAAAAAACACTAACTGTGGCACACACACACAATGGAATACTATGCATCCCAAAAATACAGCGATGAGATCATGAAACACTTCAACTCATGGAGCGAACTGGAAGACGTTATGCTAAGTGCAGTTAAGTCAAGAACAGAAGGACAAATGCTGTCTGAATCCACTGTGGTGGGAACAAGCAGCAGAACAGGCACCAGCTTAAGCTGGCAGGGGATCCAGTCTTCTTTCTGGAGACCAGAGAGTCTGGTAAAGAGCCGGCTGAGTGCTGATGAACCACACATGATCCGCTCCAGGTAAGTATAGTGTCGGCCACATGGCTGGAAGAAAACTCATGGCAACTGGGATCAAATGGACTGGGGGAGAGGAGATGCTGTCTGCTGAGTGGTGGCCATGTGGCTCTGGGGTGAGGACCCTAGAAGAGGCATGAGACTTACTGATAGGAGGGGCAGCAAAGAAGAGGGGAGAGGGAATGGTCATGTGTGGGGGAGCATAGGTGCATGTCTTTTGAGGGCAGGGAGGGAGGGTTAACCTCCAGGTATGGGGAGTGACTGAGGATGCTTTGGGGGACACTAGCTAAGGGTTGTCCTTAGTGATGTGTAGCAGGTGGGCAACATTGATCGAGGGCATCTGGGGGTACCTCGGGAACCCATGCTGCGTGCAGTGGAATGCTGGAACACTGAATCCTGGATCTCCAGGATGCACAGCATGCTCCAGAGGCTGCATTGGTGAGACCCAGAACTGGACTCTGTCTGCCTCAGACACACTTGGAACCTGAGGACGTAAGTCAGAAAATACATGGTGTCGGAGAGAGCAGAAGACAGCTGGACCAAGAGTGGTGTACTGTTGGTTGGTAGACAAACAAGGTCTTGCTACATCCATGCCCAATATTATATATTAAGATATGTATCATTCCAGCAATTTAGTGACAGAAATTTTGTGTTATTTTGATTCTGCTTGTTTATATTAGGGTGTATCTCAGAGTCATGTTGCCAGTGGGGGTTGCCTCTTGAAGTTGTGTTGTTTTTCTGTTTTTCGTAAAAGAAACCCAGGGACATTGAACCTATAGGGAAAGCAAATATAACAAGGGATTCATGGGGAGGGGTGATATGGGAGTGTGGGGAAGACAAAAGGGAGATGATGTAAAGGGGTCCAAGAAGGGAAAGTGTGTTTGGAGGCTGTTTTTGGAAGCAATTGTGCATCTGTCTGATGTCATTGAACTATGGAATGGAAAGACATAGGTATTTACTCCCAAGTTACAGCAAAAGCAAACAAACAGCCACAACAAAACACCACATAGGTCCAGGAATGGGTTTTTGACTCCCACTGAATCCTAACACAAGGCTGCTTTTTCTTACATTGTTTTGCTTTTTGTTTTTGTTCTAATCCCTATAGAAGGCAGGACTAGAACATGTCTGCTTGAGGATGGGGGTGGGTGGGTGAGACACTGATTATGTTCCAAGAACGGGCAAAGCTGAATGCAGGATGGTATGGGAATAAGAGACCAAGAAAAAGACATGCTTTTACTAGACCTGAGAACAATTTCTCCATCACAGTATGTTCAAATAAGGAGACAGTTTAGATCCCATAGACTTGAGAATAGGTGGTGAGAACGTAAGGGATTTTACTTCCGTGGACTTCTATTTCATTATATTAACATGAAACCCATCACCTCTGTTGTGTGATTGTTTTCTCTAGTAGCCCATAGCTGCTTGGTTATAACCTTAGAGAAGAGAGATTTTAAAAAGTAAATTAAAAGTTCTAGATCAAAGACATAATCAAAATGATGGCTCATGAAATCTACAATGGACACAAAGGGAAGTAAAGTGAGGAGAGACCAAGGGATAAGAGGGGACTATGATGGGGACTGAAGGACGAGATCAAAGAACTGTGGTGGGAGTGGTGGAGCATGTGATCTGGAGTGACAGGAGTGGGTGGCCACCAAGTGGGATGGACACGTGGACATTTTGGAGATAATACAGTTTCAGGTGATGTGATGACCAAAGCCACAGTGTGACTGTGGGGGTAGGTGATTGAAAGAGAGTGAAGGAAAAAGTGAAAAACAGAGACTGCAGCACTGAATGCTGAGACTAGTGAGAGTGATTACAGGAGCTGGAGTGAAGAGGTAAATTTGAGCGGGGAATTATGAGTCTCAGTGATTGGAAGGGTGGTGACCAGGCGGTCAGTGCATACTAGCAACACAGGGAGGATCTGAGTTCACAGGCAATGACGTGTTTTATAAAAGTCAGAGGAAGCAAACGAATGGGGGAGCAATGGGCAGCAACAAGAGAAGAAACTTGTCCTCTTCCAAGAGTTGTGTGGTGAGAGAACGAAAGATCTTTCACTGGAGAAGGCTCCCAGAGAAATGCTGTCTCAAGGAACAGTCAAATGTCAAATGATACAAAATTGTAAAAAGAACTTAGCAAGAAAAGTTTGATGATTTAAGAACATACGCTAACCCCAGAGTAGGTTTTTCTGAGAGTTATATCAGAAAGATTTGGTGGCGAAGGTTTGGATTAGATTATGGGTTATACAAAGCCACAGGCAATGTGAGTCCAATTATTTTCCAATTTCATACAACCCTGAGGAGATGGGTCTGTAAGCTAAACTAGTTATAGAGAAAGCCCAGTCTATAGATGGATCAGGGATAATCATCAAATCCCTTCTGTTTTAAGTTGCTACCGAGGCCTCTTTCTCTTAACAGAGGCTGTGGACACAGCTCATACGACAATGCACATTTTTTGTTCAAACCTCTTTTCAGTACAAAAGTCCACCCTATAGCATAGTTAGTAGCTTCTATTTAAATAGATGTTTCACTAATGTGCTGTACACCTACTCATCGCACATCCACATGATTCATTTCCAAAGAGCAGGCCACTCACTCACTCACTCACTCACTCACTGCTATTGTGTCAGTTCAACTCACAGTGACCCTATGGGGCAGAGTAGAACTACCTCTTTGATTTTCTGACGTTGTCACTCTTTATAGGGGTAGAAAGCCTCATCTTTCTCCTTAACAGCTGCTAGTTGTGTCAAACTGCCAACTTTCCGGTTAGCAGCTGTAATCCAATAAGCCACCAGTGCTCCTTAAAATTTTGTTAGTCATAGAAAACCATCAATGTTGTGCAAACATGAAGTCTGAGCACATCAGAGCACTGAGTGGAGGGTGACTATATCACTAAATAACTGCCAAATGATATATATATATATCATGATATATATCGTGATATATACCGTGATATATATCATGATATATCGTGAAATATATATATATATATATATATATATATATATATATATATATATATATATATATATATATATATTAGCCTTCATAGGCAGTTAACTGCCAAACCACTGAGAATCCTGGCCCAGCCATGCTGATGTATGACTTTAACAGTCACAGTCCAACTTCATACCTTGGTGTATATTATTGCCAAATATGTCATTAATGGCAGGCATGGTTAGAGAGTAGAGTTTTTACTATTGCTGCAAACATGAGATATCAGATAACAAGACAGTTGAAAAATGAGGAGTAGGAGTATTTAAAGTCATATTAGACCTACTTTATCTTCAAACACCAAAACCTCACTACCATCAAGTCAATTCTGATGAAAGGAGACCTTGGCCATTGTTGTAATACACAGGCCTTTCATAGAAACATACAGGCGCAGTTCTCGTCTGTCCAATAAGGTTTCTAGGAGCCAGAACTGACCTGATGGCAGTAAGCTGGGTTTTAGCTACAGAATCACCAGTGATGTAGAACAAAGGCTAACATACCTTTTTCTATAAAGGTCCAAATGATCAATATTTGGGTTTTGCAGTGCACAGGGGACTCCTAGCATTTGGGCATGACTATTTAACTTAGTTTATGTGCCAAAAGGAAACTGTGATGTTTGTTGCTGTTGAATTTGTTCTGATTTGGCCCCATGTGTGTGAAGCAGAGGTCTTCCAGAGAGTTTTAAAGACTGTGAACTCTCAGAAACATTTATCCAGGTCTATCTTCCACAGACCCTCTAAGTAGATTTAAACGCAAACTTATCAGCTAATAGGCATGTGTTTGATTAGTTTTACCACCCAGGGGCAGCCATAGTAGACAAAGCATAAAAGAATGGGTGTGGCTTAGTTTTGCAAATTTTCTAAGGAGCAGCAACCTGAAGACTAGTTTTCTGACCCCAGAATATCCAGCCATTGTGAACAAAGGATCAGAAACCCAGGTTTTCTAGCTCTGCACCTTACCACCTGAGGACCCAGATTCATTTATTCATCTGTCTACAGTTTACATGGCTCTTGACAGATAGTGCTATAAATGGAAGTTCATTGTATATATATATATATATATATGATGAAATCCATATTGACTTTTATTTATTCAACAAATACATATCTAGTGTCTGCTGTGTGCCAAGAACTTTCACATCATAAGAGTGCCATGATTAAAATGAGTCACATGGATTTCTGGGAAGGGTATCCATCTCAAACTGTTGGGTGATTGTCAGGTTGGGGTCATAGGGTAAAATAACAGCTGAGGAGGTGGAGGTGGGAGTTTCCCCTGCAGGGAGTTGATATTCATTTTGGGAAGTAGTTAATTCTGGAGAGGAAATGAGTTGGCACTTTGGGTTGAGGGCATTGAAACCTTTTGTTCTCACTTGGGTTGAGAAGAGTTGGCCTAAGAATCTTAGTCACAGAATAGCTGTGGTGGTTCTGGTTTGGGGAGTGAGCTGTGTGGCTCTGCAGAGTTAGGCATGAGTTATTGGTGTCACCAATTTCATCATTTTCCATTTAGTAGTCGCTGTACCCACGAGGAGAAATGACCAGTTTCCGGAGCAGCCAGTTCAAGGCTTAGGGCTACAGAGACTCTGGCCTCAAGGCATCATCATCTCTTCTGGAGTTTAGAATTAGGCATTATTGGTGGACAATTAGGCCACAATAGCTTGGATTCAAGAGTAATATTATTTTACAGACACTGACAGGACAGATGTACCATATTTAGTTTATAAATATATTACAACATGTGGTAGGTGAGCTTGTGTCAACATGGCCAAAGACGATAGGTAGGTCTGTTGTGACAACATGGCCAATGAACACACGAGATCAATTCAAGGGTGGAGATAGAAATGGCTTGCCGAGTCCCGCCCTTGCCCTCTTGTTCTTGGATCTTTGGACCAGCCGGCTGCTTTGTTCATTCTGAGCCTTGATCTCCAAGTGACATTACCTGTGGGACATCTAATCGGTGGACTGTGTTGTTGTGAGTTGAGGTTCCTTCAAGTCCTACTTCACCACAATCCTGGAATATACATCTCTTGAGCTGGAGACTGTCGGACTTTGTTATCTGACTGACTGTTGGTGACCTGCTTTGCTGTTTGCTGCTTGTGAATGGATAGCTTTATATATTAGTGAACTGTTTATTTCCTATCTTATATATCCTTCTATCTATATAAATATAGAAAAAGAATTACTAGTGCCCTGGTTTTGTTTCTCTAGAGAACCCTGTCTAACACAAGTAGTACCAGGAGTGCTTCTAGAGAAATAGAATCATAAATATGGGATTCTTTGATTGGCTCTCCAAACTGATTAGTCTTGAGAACACTGATGATGCTATTTCTACACCTAAAGTCATGGATAATTCTGCCACTTCTACTAATCCATGATGTGAAATAGCAAAACTAATAACTAAAGTAGGAGCACCGGTAGACAGGGTAAAGAAGAGGTTCTGGGAGATCGTATGATTGATATTTTCCAGCAGTTTTGTCAAGATGACAAGTATGGGGAAGCTGGTTGACTGGTCCTCCTTACAATGGACTATGTGACTAAGGAGAGAGATGGCCTCAGGTCCTGAGAAGCGTGCCTCTGGTGCTAATTCATAGACTTAAATGCTTCTGACTGTTTGGTCAAAGGAGAGTCTTCCTGTCTGTCGATATTGCTACGAACCAGGTCCAGAGTCTCATTATGTGAGTGGCTGAATTACAACGTCAGCTGAATGGCATATCTAGAGCAGTATCTGACACCAAAGTGAGGTCATTGATAGGAAAAAAATTGGGACCCTGAAACATGGGATGGGAATATATGGGCTGATGATCCAGAAGAAGAGGATATTGTGCCACTTCTAGAAACAATTGAAACAGTCCAGTCAATAGATCCACCTCTTCCAGCTGAAGATAGTAATCCACTATGAACAAAACAACCCACACCTGAGCAGATTAACCAAACTATTCAAGGTGAAACGCCAGGTGGGGCTGCATCTCTACCATTGTCTAAGGGAGATCCCTTACAGGATAGGGCTGAGGACACCCAGCAAACACCCGCACCATTGATAATTTCTGCTAGTCCTGTAACTAAAATTAAGGCCAAGAAAGTTCCTAAGGGTGAGGTTGAGGTGATTACTCAAGAAGAAGCATGCTATACTCACAAAGAACTGCTTGAGCTTTCAAATATGTACCAGCAGAAGCCTGGGGAATATGCCTGGGAATGGTTACTGAGGGTGTGGGATATTGGTGCAAGAAATGTAATATTAGGCCAGTCTGAGTTTCTGGATATGGGACCCCTAAGCACAGACTCTTCTTTCAATGTCTCAGTGAGAGAAGCAAAGAGAGGATCCAACTCTTTATTTGGTTGGTTCACTGAAGCATGGGCTGCCAGATGACCTAGATTAGACCAACTTGAGACCTACTGTGGTACACTGTAGAAGAAGGCATGGGAAATTGGTATGTTGGAATGGATCCATCAGGATACTCCCATAAACCCCCAAAGGGGGTGTCCTGCGGACATACCCTTCACCACAACCATAAGGAACAAGTTTGTGAGGTGGGCCCAGCATCGCTGAAGACTCCTGCAATTGCTATTTTATGTGCACTAGGATTAACTGTGGGAACTGCCCTAAATGAACTGTGATATTTGTTCATGATGGGGCTGATTGGATTCCATGATGACAGAGGGCAAGTATCAGCACTGAATCAACAGGGACAAGGTGGACATGGTTATAATAGACAACAAGCTTTTGTATTAATCAAAGCAGCCTGTTGAGTGGACTTATGGCATTGGCTGCTTAGTCACAGTGTCCCTAGGAGTGAAATACATGGGGAACCTAAATATTTACGTGACCTATACATGCAGAAGAATACTGGGTCATGTGAATAGTGGGATAGGCAGTCACAATCACTCAATCAATTCCCAGACCTGATCCAGTTTATAGACCCACACCCCTTGAATGAGGGGAAGGCCGGGTCCCTTTGAAGAAGGACCTGCTACATCACTGAAAGTCTATGCTGTTAGTCTTTCTTCTAGCCTTCCCCAAAGGGATCTGCGTCCTTTTATAAGAGTGACTGTTCATTGAGGGAAAGGAAATAATTAAACTTTGGAGGGAATTACAGGACACCAGCTCTGAACTGACACTAATTCCAAGAGACCCGAAGTGTTTCGAAGGCCTGCCAGTCAGAGTGAGGGCTAATAGAGGTCAAGTTATCAATGGAGTTTTAGCTCAGTTATGCCTCACTGTGGGTCCCTGAACCCATCCTGTAGTCATTTCCCCAGTTCCTTAATGCATCATGGGAATAGACATACTTAATAACTGGCAGAACCCCCATATTGGATCCCTGAAATGTGGAATAAGGGCTATCATAGTGAGAAAAGCCAAATGGACCATTAGAATTTCCATTGCCTAGGAAAATAGTAAACTAAAAGCAGTACTGCATTCCTGGAGGGTTTACAGAGATCAGTCCTGGGTGGCAATTCCTACCACATCCCATTTAACTCACCTATTTGGTCTGTAAAGAAGACAGATGGATCCTGGAGAATGACAGTGGATTATCGTAAGCTTAACCAGGTTGTGACTCCAATTATAGCTGCTGTTCCAGATGTGATCTCATTGCTTGAGCAAATTAATACTTCTCGTGGCACTTGGTATGCAGCTCTTGATCTGACCAGTGCCTTCTTCTCAATACCAGTCTCGAAGGATCACCAGAAACAGTTTGTCTTCAGCTCACAGGGGTAACAGTATACTTTCACAACTCTCCCCCAGCGGTACATTGACTCTTCCCCCCTGTGCCATAATTTAGTCTGAAAGGATCTTGATCACCTGTCTATTCCACAAAATGTCACACTAGTCCATTATATTGAGGAATTATGCTGATTGGACTCACTAAGGAGGATATACCAAAGACTTTAGATTCATTAGTAGAACATTTGCACACAAGAGGTTGGGAAATTAACCCAACAATGATCCAAGCACCCTCCATCTTGGTAAAATTTCTAGGGATCCAGTGGTGTGGAGCTTGTCAAGATATTCCTACTAATGTGAAGAATAAGCTATTGCATCTGGCTCCCCCAACAACAAAACAGGAGGCACGATTCCTAGTGGGCCTTTTTAGATTTTAAAGGCAACATATCCCTCACTTGGGTGTTCTGCCTTGACCTATTTATCAAGGGACATGAAAGGCTTCCAATTTTGAGTGGGGCCTGGAACAAGAAAAGATTCTGCAACAGGTTCAGGCTGCTGTGCAAGCTGCTTTGTCACTGGGACTATATGATCCAGCTGACCCAATGGTGCTAGAGGTGACAGTTGTCGATAAAGATGCAGTGTGGAGTCTTTGGCAGACCCCTAATGGTGAATCCCAGCATAGACCATTGGGATTTTGGAGTAAAGTCCTGCCATCCTCTGCAGACAACTACTCCCACTTTGAAAAATAGCTGTTGGCCTGTTACTGGGCCTTGGTGGAGACTGAATGCCTCACCTTGGGTCACCAAATCACCATGAGGCCTGAACTACCCATCATGAACTGGGTATTGTCTGACCCACGGAGTCATAAAGTTGAACATGCACAGCAACACTCCATTGTTAAATGGAAGTGGTACATACGAGATTGGGCCAGAGCAGGACCTGAAGGTACAAGTAAACTGCATGAATAAGTGACCCAAATGCCTACAGTCGCTACACCAGTCACATTACCTTCTCTCTCCCAGTCTGCACCGATGGCCTCCTGGGGAATTCCTTATGATAATTTAATGAAGAACAGAAAAATCATGCTTGGTTTACAGATGGCTCTGCACAATATGCAGGTGCCACTTGTAAGTGGACAGCAGCAGCACTGCATCCCCTTTCTGGGATCTCCCTAAAAGATAACGGTGAAGAAAAATCTTCCCAATGGGCAGAACTTCGAGCAGTGCACCTGGCCTTTCAGTTTGCCTGCAAGGAAAAATGGCCAGATGTGAGACTGTATACTGATTCATGGGCTGTGGCTAATGGCTTGACTGGATGGTCAGGGACTTGGAAGGAACACGATTGATTTGAAGATTGGTGACAAGGAGGTGTGGGGAAGAAGTATGTAGATGAATCTCTCTGAATGGGCCAAAAAAGTAAAGATAATCATGTCTCATGGAAATGCTCACCAAAGGGTTACCTCTGAAGTGGAGGACTTTTAACAATCAAGTAGATGTGACATGCACTGTGGAGACTGGCCCTCCTCTTTCCTCTGCCACTTCTGTTATTGCCCAGTGGGCACATGAACAAAGTGCATATGGTGGCGGGAATGGAGGTTATGTATGGACACAACAACATGGACTTCTAGTCACCAAGGATGATTTGGCCACAGCCACTGCTGAGTGTCCTATTTGCCAGCAGCAGAAACCAATGTTAGGTCCAAGATACAGGACCATTCCTCGGGGAGATCAACTGACAACTTGGAGGTAAGCTGATTATATAGAACCACTTCCATCATGGAGGGGGCAGCGTTTTGTTCTCACCAGAATAGACACCTTTTCTGGATATCGATTTGCCTTCCCTGCATGCAATGTTTCTGTCCAAACCATCATTCGTGGACTTACAGAATGCCTCATCCACCAGCCTGGCATCCCACATAGCATTGCTTCAGATCAAGGAACTCACTTTACAGCAAATTCAGTGCAGCAATGGGCCCATGCCCATGTAATCCACTGGTTCTATCATGTTCCTCATCATCCTGAAGCAGCTGGCTTGGTAGAATGATGGAATGAGCTCCTGAAGACACAACTGCGACGCAAACTGCGGGACAACAACTTGTGGCGCTGGGGCAGTATTCCCCAGGAAGCTGTATATGCAGCCAATATATGGTGGTGGGTCCCCAATAGCCAGGATTCATGGGTCCAGGAATCAAGGAGTAGAAACTGGATGGCACCACTCACTATTCCTCCTAGTGACCCACTTGCAGCATTTTTGCTTCCTATCCCAGCAACCCTATGTGCTTCAGGCCTGGAGGTCCTGGTCCCGAAGGAAGGAACTCTCCCACCTGGAAACACAGCACAGATTCCACTGAACTGGCAGCTGAGAATGCCCCCTGGACACTTTGGGCTTCTCATGCCTTTGGAATGGATGACAGTATTTGGAGGTATCAGTGGGACTTGTTGAGGGGGCATTCAGTATTTATAGATTATTGTTGCTATATTTATATGCTATGATGTATATATACTACCAGTGCTATTGCCTTGATTCCAACTCATAATGAGCCCATAAGTTACAGAGTAGGGTTTTCATGGCTCTGACCTTTCTGAAACAGATGATCAAGTCTTTCTTCCAAGGTGCCTTTTGGTAGTTTTGAACTGCTAAATTATCTTTAGTAGTTGAGTGTTAAACCGTTTGTTCTACTCAGGGATTGCTTTATATACCATGCAGCAGAAACCAAAGGTATTTTAATAAACCAAACCAAACACAAACTCTTCATCATCGTGTCAAGGTTGACTTGTGATGAATTATATGTCGGAGGAGAACTGCCCCACAGCGTCCCTGAGGTTGTCATCTTTACAGAAGCAGATGGCCACCTATTTCTCTTGGGAAACAGGGTCAAAAATCAAGTCCTGGGCTGAGCCCTGGTGGCGTAGTGGTTGTGCGTGGGACTGCAGCCCACTGGGTTGGAGGTTCAAATCCAGCAGCAAGACTGGTCCTCCTACTCCCACCACCAGAGGGCAGTGATTCCCTAAAAACAAAACAAAAAACAAAAAGCAAGTCCTTATACACGGTACTACTAGAGCTTCTTTGTTATAGGGAATGAAAGAGACACACAGAGAGATGTGAGTAAATTGACTGTGTATTTGAGTCTATGAAGCTGGGTTTATTGTTGTTGCTGGGTCACAACTCAAAGCAATCCCGTGCACAGCAGAAGGAAACGTTGCCCCTAACACATACCCTCAAAGTTGTGGCTTTGTGTGAGGTCATTACTGCAGTCACTATGGCAGTACATCTTATTCAGATGCTTCCTTTTTGCCACTGGCCTTCTACTTTACAGGCTCCCCTTTTCCAAGGAACTGATAGTACTTGAAGGTAGAAATCCAAGCTGTATGGAGGGTGTTGGCAAAAAAGTAAGGCTCCAGGGATTATCAGAATACCAACTGAGATATTTCAGCAAACAGATATATGCTGGAATTGCTCACTTGCCTATGCCAAGAAACTTGGAAGACAGTTATCTGGCAAACCAATCGGAAGAGCTCCATCTTCATACCTCTTCCATAAACTGGAGATACAACAGGTAGCAGGAATGATCAGATAATATCATTAATATCATACAGGATCAGGTTACAGTTTCTCTCCTTTGCTTTGGACCTTGCTGGCTGGAGGGAAATTCATCTGTCCCCTTTGCCGGTAAAGACATAAGCAAATAGCCCCTCCCTTTGGGGTGTCAACACCTGGAAACAGAATTATGGTTAAGGAATTTCTCCATTTCTTCTGTGTCCTTCACCTTTCTCCAAACGTGGCTGTGTCCTCCTAAGGGGAGTCCATCCGCTTTATTCTGAAATAATGTAAATGTGTAGTTCTTTCTCTAGGAGATTATTGGACCTGGATCCCAGCTTCCTGGGACCTCTTAGGTTGAGCTTTCTCTGTAGAATAAAGTGACCAGACATCCCGCTTTTTAACAATTTAACAACGTCCTGTGGCCTTTTAAAGTTAAAGTAAATATATTACAATGCTATTTTTGTGTCTTATGAACATTTTTGTTGCTCCATATAGACCAAGATTTTATTCAAGAAATCCTTACCCTGGTCAGTGGTGTCCCACTTAAAATCTGGCCACTTTACTGTAGAAGTGTAAATGGGTTTATTGGCTCTAATTTTGTTACAAGCTTTTACTAAGGAGAAAAATGTTTGAGTTAAAATGATTACATGCAGTTTGTCACACATGCTATTTCTTTTCTGTATTAATTATATACTGTAATCAATATAATAATAATATTATTATTAATACTTAACTGTTAATATTAATATTAATAGTATATTATTAATAATATTAATTTGTATTAATAATATAAATTTTAAAACATTATGATCAATATCAGGGAACTTGTCTGATTCCAGACCAGTGAAACTTGTTAGATAGGCTTCATTGTTATGTAAATTTTGACTCTCAACTCTCCTGAGAAGGGAGAGAGCTGACTAATTGCTTCTTACCACATTCCAGATGATTTAAAAGACTGAAAAAAATTCTTAACAAGTTTGTTTGCCTGTTCTTGAAGTGACTTGCCAATCAGACCTCTTTTCCGAAGTTTACCAATAAAGTTGCATGTTTAATTAAACTGTCTTGCCCATCAAGTTTTTTACTTTGAAGGATTTACAATCTTGCATTATTTCTGTCTTGATTAGATTATCTTGTTCCCTCCATGCTGGATTTAGAGGAAGTTAATGGGCTGATCTTAGGCCCTCCTGAGTGCCCTAAACAAAGGACTCCAAATCCAGACCTGAAAACCCTTTTCCCTTCAGTTTCTAAATCTTTGTGGGGGTGCTGTTGTTTCCCCACAACAGGACTCCAAAAGACCCCTTGACTTAACATAGGGTGGTCAAACTCCTCAAGTACTGTTTTCTGATAAGTACAAATTTTTATTCTACAAATACAGGGCAACAAAAACTGGCTAAAACAACATTACTTTATAAACCAAGGTATATCAGAGTTTATCACTGCCTTCAATCTCCTCACCATGGTCCAGATCAATAATTCCAGCAACAATCTGAAAACTTTGAAAATTTAGATTAGATCCTCCTAATAAACTAAGTGAACTAAGTAAACTGAATAATTTCTGGTTCAATTACAGCTTTTAGCTTTTCCTCACAAATCTGATCTACTCCAATATCAATTTGAATGCCTTGAGTACTTAGGTTCAATCTTCCTGTAAAAACTGTATTACTCTTTCAATAAGAGGCTCCTGTTTGGGGGAATTAACAAGCTGCAACAAGGGCTTCCGAGGCTTCTCTTGGTTTGGTCTGGTTTCCTGTTGTGAGATTGGGGAATACCTGTGATTTCCCTCTGAGATTCTCTTTGCTCAGCCAGGCACACACTTTGCCTTCTGCGTTCTGCTGGGTGGGTCTTGCACCCAATTCTTTCCTCTATCTTCCTGCTGGGAGGCTTTTGTTAGTGGAAATTCCTTACTGGTGGATCTTGAAGAACATTGACTCACCCAGTGAGTTCCCTGTCTACAGTGGGAGCAAAGTCCAGGTTCTTTCAAACCCAACCTTGGTGGCCCAGGTCCATCCTCTGGCTCTGGACTCAACTTGCGTGTTGCAGCTAGGCTGAATGGCCTGTGCTCTTTTCACTCCCTCTGAAGATGACTTCTCTTCCTACAACTAAAGCATTTTCCTTTAGGTCTGGTGTACTTTGCCAAAGCAGCTGTCATGAGGTTGGCCTTTGTGGTGGCAATGTGCTTGATGTCAATTTCATGATTGGAAGTCTAGGGGTGGAGGTTAGCCTGTTAATCTGGAGATAGCCATTGAGTAGCCAGTGAGGCCTCTGTGTGGGCAAGGCTTTTTCCTGAGACTTCTGGGAAATCTCGCGATATTTCCCTCATGGAGATGAGAGGCCATCTCCCAGTAGTTGGGAGTCAGTCTCCGAGATGACAAACTATGGACAAGACAAGATGGCAGCGTCCAAGGAGCTGGAGGAGCCAGAGGAGAAGCCACACCCTGATGAAACCAGACCTCTGAAGCTGGGGAAGCCATGTGGAGAGTCCTGCCAGCACTGAGTTGCTTCTACCACCACTGGATGCTGTTGATGGACCCTGAGCCCTGGAAGCAAGGAACCATGGGAAGACCCTTGCCAGTGCTAGGATTCTGCACCCACTGGCCTGTGACTTTGTGAGTCAGAAGGAGATTTTAGGGACTGGTATTGGGCATATGGGTTAATATTGTACTTATGACTTTGAACTGGACTGGGTTGGGATGTTTTCTCAAGGTTCCATTCCTCTTGTATATAAACCTTACCCTTATATCCATATACACGTCTATGAATTTGTTTCTCTAATCTACCCAGAATAACACAGCCTTGTATTCATCAGTCTCAGCATTTCTGTATATTCTGATATAATCTAACAGCAAGCCCTGTTCCCTGCTGAAACACAAGGTATCTTTGTAGGTTTATTAGAAAAATCATATGAAAACTTATGCACTTCTGTTTTTTTACCTGGACATTTTTTTTATACATTTAGAAACAATTTTCTAAATGGGACACAAAGTGAACATAGGGTTTATCATTCCACTGTCTTATAGTATGTAACTCTACTTTCTCCCTTTTGATGGTATTATCTTTTTCCAGGCCCTCAGAAATGCTGTTGTGCTATTGTTTGGTAAGAAAACTGAAGCTGTGACACACTGTGATATATATATATGTATATATATATATATATATATATATATATATATATATAGTTTTCAACTGCTAGCAATTGATGAATCCCTAACCCATCCTCAGTATCCCTATGAGCTTGTGAATGGGCTGCCTCATTCCACAACATTTGACATTGTAAAAATTCTGAAGGGTAAAGGCATACTTTTGCCATGGTTCTCCAGTCAGCAGAGATCCAGTTCTCAGACTGCCAGAGAACTTAAGATGCTAATTATCTATTGGGCTTTTGGGTCATAGTCATTGACTGCTTGCTTGAGATCTTTTAGCAACATAAAGGGAAAGGCACTGTGAATTCTTTGTGGGTGTTTCCTGTAAAGCTGTCTGTTAATAACCAGGACATGACAAAACATTCTAAATTCTCAATCTTCTTCTGTAATTCCTCTTTCTACCCTTGAAAGTAAGGGTTCTCTTTTATGCTTTGCCTCTTTGCTTTTATTGTCTGAGCTGTTTTTCTCGACCTGTATATCTTGAAAATTCACTTCCTGAACTTTATCTTCTATGTTAGCTTTCTTAGCATTTCTTTGGATTTGATCTCATCTTTTGCCTGATACTTATTCTGCTTGTCTCTTGCGAGACCTAAGTTTGTATAGCTTTGAGACTTTCACTATACTGGTTCTTTGCTTTCTCTACCTTTGAAAGCAAGGCTGCTTTCTGGGATTGTTCAATAGCTTAGCTTTAGATCTTGGAATTTACTTACTCTCGTGCTTTATCACCTTCAAACCTCTGGAGACTACAGTCCCCTGAGAACATATAGAATTTTTGCTATGAGTTTTTGCTATAATCAGAGGATTTGGATAACAAATCAATCCCTGCTGCTTCAGTTTTTCCTAAAGTTTCGTCACCTAATTCATGCTCATTCACAGAGACTTCAGCTTGTTTTTCTAGATTGGATAGCTCACACAAGACTTCTCACTAGACTTATAATCCACTTTCTCTTCCACCCAGAATGGTTCTAAAATCATCTAACTTGAGCCCAAAAGACCAGGTTTCCATGGGTGTGCTCTGTCCCACCCTGAGGGCCTTTCTTAAGTTAATGGCTACCATATCCCAGCTCTTCATATCAAAGGACTCTGGAAAAGAAGGATTAAATTTCTTTACCACTTGAAGAAATTCTTTAATTTTCTTATTCACTACAACTATATTCTGTTTCTCCAAGAGGTGGCAAAGCATGATACTGTACTTTGTATCTTTGCTCGTTGCCTGATTCATATCTCACTTGGACAAAAAAAAAAAAAAGACACTCAAAATAAAACCCCAAACACTAAACAAGCCCTGATTTACCATCACAGTCAGATAGTCAGATTAGGTCATACAATTGTTATACAGGATATAACTCAAGAGTTCTTTTCCTATTAGGCCACACATTAGGGGTGCCATATGTCAGGGGAGCCAGCCCATAGCATCATCATGGGTCCGGTTAGAGAAATTGTACACTGATAATAAGTAAAGATTATAGTAAAATCGTAGAATATATGAGAGATAGAAATAATAGAGTCAGACACATTCTATGGTAGCATACTCACCTCAGCTCTGTTTGATGATGCATGTGTAGAGAGAGCACAGGAGGAGGAGAGGGCATGGGGAGAGGGAACAGGGAGGAGAGGGAGAAGAGATGGCGGAGGAGAGGTGATCCAGAGAGAGATCTCCTTTATTCTGACCAAGGTTCACAAATTTTGGGGGGGACATGCAAGTCCGCTAATTACAGGTAAGAACACACGTCACAGGAATGGGCTGGTCTGTCGGTAATACAGCAAAGAGGGGGATGAACTAGGGACATGCATGCAACAGGAAGGGATGGTATTGGGGTCCCCCATGTGACAAGATGGGTGGACCCCAGATTCATGATGGCAGCCTATCCTTGATTGCCCTTTAGCTGGAGACTTGATGTAGTCAAAGCTTTCAGGGGAAATGACCCATTGTCCTAACAACAGGGAAGGAGCTCTTCCTTTCGTGAGAGGGAAAATGGCATTGGGATGGCTGAAACCTTCAGGGAGAATATCTCTAAGTGTCTGATCTCCCACCAAGTGCTGGCAAACAGCTTCTAATATTTGGTAAGGCTTTAGAGAGAATTGTTAACCCCACAAACAAGGCAAAGGCATTCTATGTGTGGCTCATAAAAAGATTATGGATACTATTTTGAGGAATGGGGATTCCAGAACACTTGATTGTGCTAAGGTGGAATGTGTACACAGTTGAAGGGACAGTTGTTCTAATAAAGCAAGGGGAAACTACATGGTTTAGCTATTTATTAACTTCATGGTTTAAAATCAGGAAAGGTGTGCATCAAAGTTGTATCCTTTCACCAAACTTGCTCAATCTGTTTGCTGAGGAAATAATCCGAGAAGCTGCACTCTATGTAGAAGACCGTAAGATCTAGAGGCATCAGGATTGGAGGGAGACTCATTAGCAATCTGGACATACAATTGGCAGAACATTCAAGATGATTCTCTCATGGTAGGAAAGAGTTTGTCTTGGGAATTCCTGGGGGCAAGGGCCAGTTCCGTCCTGTTCTGTAGGGTCATTGACTTGGCAGAGATTTGATGGCAGTGAGTTTGCTTTTTACTATGCGATTTCTCATTTTGTTGTGCTAAAAAACCCATGGCCAGTTGTGGATTTCCTCCTTTGGCTGCTTCTGTGACCCTGAGGCTGACTACAATAATCCAGCTGGTAAATGCATGTGGTGCGAGAGGAGAATACAAAGCCAGAAGGTCACAGCAGTTACGTCATCAGCGTTCCCCATCAGAGGGAATGAAATATCAAAACATTTCAGCTGGTTTTCTCTGGAGGCCTCCTTTGTGTTGATGAAGGTATATCAGATGTGCACTTGGCTTAGCACTTGCCCAGCTTAGCAGATGGTGGCCTGTTTGGAATCCCCTCGTTCCATTTGCAGGGAAAGGGAAATGCTTCCTGAGCATTGACTTTGGGTTAGATCCTGCTTTGGGACCTGGGTTATAGGGCTTGGCCTTTTGCCTTCCAGGACCTTGCTGGAAGGGAGACATGAAAGCATTAGTAGCCCCCCGTGATTTCCCCCTGCTGCTGGACAAAGTGGAGGGAGGGTGCCCCAACCATCCAGCTCTTTATCTTTGGTTGCATATCCAGTCTAGCTGTTCCTCAACCCCTCCTGGAGGTTTTGCCTCACAGAGACTAGGCTTCCAGGAGCTTAAGGGACATTGATTCTTCTTAGCTTGAGTGAGTTTTTTTTTTAAATTTTAGATTACGCTTTATTTTAGTTTTTTTTTTTTTTAATTTTATTGGGGACTCTTACAGCTACTACAACATTCAGTACATCATTTGTATCAAGCACATTTGCACACATATTTCCACATACATTTCCCAATATTTTCCACCTGAGCCCTTGATACAAGCCCCTTTAAAAAAAAACCCTCCCCTTTCCCTCCCCCCCCTTTTTAAAAAAATTAATCATTTTATTGGGGGGCCCCTAC